>QLTV01003646.1:1699753-1726255 GCA_003457575.1 Thermophis baileyi
GTCCATATAGATCAGCGGTTCTCAACCTGTGGGTGGTGACCCCTTTGGGGGTCGAATGACCATTTCACAGGGGTTGCCGCGCGCGTTAGCCTGCCATCTTGGTGCCACCGTCACTTGCAGGGGTGAAATGCTCCCGGTTCGGCTGTTCGGCCGTGTCGCCGGACAGCCGGTAGCTACAGAAGCGGGAGACTTCGCCCACCCGCCCGGACGCCGCCATTTGGGTTCTTTTACCCTCTGCGCATGCACAGAACGCTTTGCACATGCGCAGAGGGTAAAAGAACCCAAGTGGCGGCGTCCGGGCGAAGTCTCCCGCTTCCGTTGCTATCAGCTGTTCGGCGACCCGCAGGCAAGCCCGAACTGGGAGTATTTCACCCCTGTTGTATCGTTTGTATCGTTCGCTAAATCACTATCCAGCCACATTTAGTTTAGCGTGTTGCATAAAGCCAGCATCTGACTAATTTATAATCCAATATATCATGTAAATTTAGAAAATCACATCAATTAATGTAATATGCCACGCAAAGAGAGCAGGCATTGTCAAATTAACATTATACTAAACTGTGGCTCCAACTAATTGTACTTTTCCAGGAAGATACAATTAACATCGTTATAACTTAGCTACACTATGAAAGGATTTGCAATTGCAAGAAGCAGTAATTTAGTTGTTTGGTTTCAGCTTAGCTTATTATATTTTATTTACTCAACCACTGTTAAATAAATCTTGGCTTAGCAGGATTTGTAAACTCCAGCCACTATTGCAAGGAAAGACTAAGATTTTAGTATGATTATCCCAGTCTCAGTAGGCTGAGTAGTTTCCAACTAGGATTTCTCATTCAAGATATATAATCAAACAAACAGATCGCTATAAGTATGCAGTGCATATACATCCCATGCTGATCTGTTCTCTAAGTGAGCTAGTCTGCTGGATTAGATTTCCTTATCAGATTACCTTATCTGCTTCACAAGTCTCGACACTGTGAGACACGTTGCCCTAGGCTCCTTATTAGAACATAACGATTATCAAGATTGATACAATTTGACAAGAATCCAAGAAATTCTCTGTGAAATATGTCTGGCGGCTACTTGAGTTGGGGCAGAGAAGCGATGAATTGCTTGAAAGAATGAAAAATGGATTCTCTTTTGAGCACTAATTTGGCTGGCAATAAATAAATAGAAATGAAAAGAGGTCAAAATGGCCTTTTGACCTCCCAGGCAGCTATTCACATTCAATATTCCGCCAAGTAGCTTAAATTCTAGAGCTCCCTGCCAGCCATCACGCATTTCTAATATGTCTCAAGCTTATTTTATTTTATTTTATTTTGCCCAGAGGATTACATTTTAATGTTCCCATTTAGAGTGACTTATTAAAGGGGAGACTTGACACAGGTTTGATAACACATGGATTTTAGAATGATTCTTGTTTGCCGTGGATGGCACCAGGGAATGCTTGAGTTTGCTCTTCCTCCTTGCTTATAGAATGATATTTGTCCCAGACTAGCCCAGAGGACATGTGGAAAAATGTAAACCCAGATCAGGCCATTGATTGGACTGGCAGGGTTCTTCCACAGCAGCTTTTCCCAAGCTTGTGTTGGCTGAGAACATCTGGAATCCAGCATATCTGGAGGGCAGCTGACCAGATAAGGCTGTTCTCCAGCAAGTCCAGAAGATAGATAGCCCAAGTTCTGTCTATTTTCAGACTGTCTATGTTTGCATGTTACTCCTTTCCATCAAATCACAAAGCACATTTTTAAAAGCTGTTATGGTTTGGCTTTTAATTCCTTGCTTTTAACAAGTCAGGTATTTTTAGTATACCCAATGCCAGGTGGAATCTGAGCGCAGGCAACACTTTTAGCCTCATACGCCTGTTTTGCTACCTGTCACACACTCTGCCCCCCAGCCAATTAATTTTGTTCAGTGATGTTAAGCAAAATAACCTTTCTTGCCCAGATATACTTAAAACAGAGTGTTCTTAGGAAATGGAAAAAAAAGTGAGTACCGTAGTTCCCTCCTCCAAGGCTTTGTTTGTGAATGTCTCCCCCTCCCCTAACTCCAGAACTTAAAAAAGGAAACATATCCTTTGTTCTGGTATGAAATATCCAAGGAAACTAGTGAAGGTGCTTTCTGGTGAATTATCATTTGAGACAAACTATTACCACAATGGCAAACACTTAGTAATGAGTCCCTTTCTTTGGAATGTCTATGGAGATTCTCAGTCATCCATGTCATGGTTGTTCCAACTGGACTTGATTTTTCCTTGAAGACGTTTCATTTCTCATCCAAGAAGCTTCTTCAGTTCTGATTGAATGGTGGACGATGGAAAGATTTATATTCCTTGCAGTCATCTGGTTGTTAGCACTCTTTCTGAGAGTTGCTGAGGCCACTTAGAGGTTTATCTGTGCCCCCAGGGTCACCTGAATAGTGCAAATGGGTGTGGAACCTTATTGGAACTACTGAAAGGATTGTGTTGTAAACAGGTGGTAGGTGGTGTCATATTCCTCCCCCTCTGTAGAGAGAGGGCTGTTGCAACCTTTTTGTGGAACCTTTGGAAGATCACTTCCTTCTATCCAGGACATGGCATATAAGCACTGCTTGACCAAGGTTCATAGGATTGTCAGGGACTTTACACATCCTCTCCGTGACCAGTTTTCATGGTTTCCTTCTGGGAGATTTTGTGGTATCTGAAGCAGAACAATTAGTTTCTGTAATAGCCTTATATCATAGAGCATCAACCTTGTTAACGCTTAAGATTCTTTTTTCCCCACAATGAATTCAAAATGAACTGTGGTTAATGTAAGTTTGGGTTCATTTTTGAATAATAACCTGGCATTTTTGGTGGTGGTGCTGCTGCTGTTATTATATTATCCTTGGAATGGTGACATTGTGCGGTGGATGGCATTTCTTCTTTCAAGAGTGGGGCATTGGAATTTCATGTTAATGTGTCCGTTGAGTATACAGGTAGATGACAGTAAAGGTTATCTTATCTCTTTCTTATCTTTCTCCATCACAATCATTTTAAGTGCCCCCAGCAGCAGCCCCAAATCTTGGTGACCCCCAAAATATAGAGCTTTGATATGCAAGTATCCCTTATTAAAACTTTCCCCCCAGTCTTTTTCATCTAACTTATACTCCTCTTGACATGGGTTTAGGACATTTAGGCACCCATGATTGGCCGTTCCCCCTTTGCCCCCAGCCACCTGCTTCAGCTGAAAGAGCCGTGGTGGTGCAATGCTTAGAATGCAGTACTGCAGGCTACTTCTGCTGATTGCCGGCTGCCAGCAGTTCGGCAGTTCAATTCTCACCAGGCTCAAGGTTGACTCATCCTTCCATCCTTCCATGGTCGGTTAAATTAGGACCCAGATTGTTGGGGGCAATATGCTGACTCTGTAAAACTGCTTAGAGAGGGCTGTAAAGCACTGTGAAGCGGCATATAAGTCTAAGTGCTACTGCTATTCACAGTCAGGTTTCCTCCTCTGCTGCCCCTCCCCCAGCAATTCTCCACAGCCAATGCCCCCCCTGGCCCTCCACCCCTCACCCTTTGTCCCTGACCATTTGCCCAGACACTGTTTGACCCGGGGACTTTGGCTGCACGGGACAAGAAGCCACCAGCCAATCGGGGGCAGGTGGCAGTGATTGGCGGCAGGCTATGGGGGCAGCATGCTATCGTGGGGGCCATGGGGGTAGGGGCAATGGCGAAGGAAAGCTGGCTGTGAATCAGCTGAGGCGGGTGGCTGGGGCGAAATGTCCCATTCCGTCTTGACACAACTCTCAGGGAAAAGTGTGTTATTTCTCCACATAGCATGGATCTTTTAAGTAGCAATTTTCTCTTCAGTAGGTAAATTTGCATTAAGATTTGTGTAAACTTTCCCAGCAAAGAATGCCAACATATGGCTGTATTTGTTGTAGCAGATTCCACTCTGGTCCATTGCAACATTTTGACTGAAAAGTATTGAGTGGCAGATTTTGTTTAACAAACTTGGCTTTGTGGATTCAATGTGAGCAAATGTGTGTGTGTGAGACAAGCATCCTGGATGCTGGATTCCTGAAGCCAGTTTCAGTTAGACTAATACAACACTCAATGCCTGAAATTTTGCCCAATGGGGCAGGATTTTAATCGCATCAGTTGAACCAACTGAGAATGAGGTTGGTGTAGTGTTGAAGGCATCAGGCTAGAAACCAGGAGACCATGAGTTCTACACTCACCTAAGGCACAAAACCAAGTGGGTGGCCTTGGGCCAGTCATTCTCCCTCAGCCCTAGGAAGGAGGCAGTGGCAAACCACTTCCAAAATCTTGCCAAGAAAACCAAAAGGAGGAGGGAAGGCTAAACAAAAGTTGAATTCACCACCTTTGATTCTCTAGGACTAGGTTGTTTCCATTGTAAGCAAGGTAAACTCATTCCTTAGCTAAGTCTTCATGTAATGGCTCATTTTAATCTCCTTCTGGCCTTGCTGCTAAACTTGAATCCGAACGTAGAGTTCATGGCACATAGTAATTAATATTTTGGTCACATTCTTACCTGTAGAGGGGAGTCTGTAATCTTATTAATGCAATCAGTATCTTCTCTCCATGACCGAGGGCTGCCCTGACTCCAAATGAAGATATGATTGCATTGCAACTCCTCAATAGTCCTGCCTTATGAGGTTGCCAGAGGTAACAATGATGCTTTGGAAGTTTCTGACTGACAGCTTTTGCAGCAAAGTCAGCAAGACTTCCATCTCGATTATCCTTCCACAGCAGAGCTCCTGCAAATCCCAGGGAGGCTATTCATACTGATCACTTCTCCCCAGTTCTGCCAGGGCTGCAGAATCTGAACCTAATAGTCTTGCAAAATGGGGGAAGGGGAATGTGGAATCCTGAAAAATACATATTTCAGCATTTTTTTTTAAATGGTTTGGTCTAGGATGCTCACAGCTTCCCGGTTAAAACTATACTTGAGTTTCTCCACGCGTGGTGAGATTTAGGAGTTTTTGACGTGTCTTCTGACTGCTAAACATCTATAGAGATTCTCAGTCATCCAGGTCATGGTTGTCCCAAAGGTGCTTTTTCAGGAGGCAACTGGACTTTCTTGTTATTTCTTCCCCCCCCACCGCCCTTTGGAGAGGTTTCACTTCTCGCCCAAGAAGCTTCTTCAGCTCTGACAGGATAGTGGGGAAATGGAAGGATTTATATTCCTTGCAGACAGCTGGTCATCTGCATTCTTTTAGAGGGTCTTTGAAGCACTTGGAGGTTTATCTGTGTCCTCAGGGTCACCTGAGTGGTGCAAATGGGTGTGGAGGCTTCTTGGAACTGCTGAAAGGAATATGTTGTAGACGATATAGATGATGTCGTATCCCTCCCCCTCTGTTCAGAGAGGGCTATACAATTTTGACATAGGCTCCACACCCATTTGCACTACTCAGGTGATCCTGAGGACCTCCAAGTGGCCTCAACAACTCTCTAAAAGAATGCAAATGACCAGCTGTCTGCAAGGAATATAAATCCTTCCATTCCCCACTATCCTGTCAGAGCTGAGGAAGCTTCTCGGATGAGAAGCAAAACGTCTTCAAAGAAAAGACAAGAAAGTCCAGTTGCCTCTGGAAAAAGCACCTTTCGGACTTCTGTCTGCTAGTTAGTGTTCATGGATGCACTTTGTTAGTCTTCTGCCTGCTTGTCCTACAAAATGGCTCTTACAGTACTTGCACAGTATGTTGTACAGGTCAGGGGTGGGTTCTAACTTACCTCGCTGCCGGTTCGCTTCCTCATGCGCCACATGGGCGCGCCACGCGAGCGCATGCGCAGTGCTAAAAACCAAGCTTCTGCGCATGCGCAGAAGCAAAAAGCAAGATGGCGGCGCCTATGGCACCGCCGAGAGAGCCAGTTCGGGGGCGTGTCCAGCCAGCCATCGCTGCCGGTTCAGCGAGCGGGGGGAAATTCCCGCTATCGGTTCTATAGAGCCGGTTCAAACCAGCAGGAACCCACCTCTGGTACAGGTAGTCCGCGACTTACAGCCGTTCATTTAGTGACCATTCAAAGTTACAACGGCACTGAAAAAATGTGACTTATGACTGTTTTTCACAGTTACGGCCTTTGCAGCATCCCCATGAACATGTGATCAAAATGCAGATGCTTGGCAACGGGTTCATATTTATGACGGTTGCTGTGTCCCAAGGTCCTGTGATTCCCCCTTGGCGACCTTCTCACAAGCAAAGCCATTGGGGAAGCCAGGTTCATTTAACGACCGGGTTACTAACTTATCAACTGCATTGATTCACTTAACAACTGTGGCATAAAATGGGGCAAAACTTGCTTAACAAACATCTCACTTAACAACAGAAATGTTGAACTCAGTTGTGGTTGTAAGTTGAGGACTACCTGTAAATGATATATCAATGTGGATTCCTTGTAGATATAGATGATATGACATTATAAACACACACACACAAACACATCTACATCTAGATAGCTATGCATGTTGTGACTACACAAACACACACAAATACGTACACACGTAGCTGTGCCATCGTATGTCATGTAAACACACACACACACGCATACTTATTCATTCACCCTTTAATTTAATTCTCCTAAATCTTCTGTTACATTTCATCAGAGCCGAGGTGGCACAGTGGTTAGAGTGCAGTACTGCAGGCTACTTCAGCTGATTGCTAGCTGCAGTTCGGCAGTTCAAATCCCACCAGGCTCAAGGTTGACTCAGCCTTCCATCCTTCCGAGGTGGATAAAATGAGGACCCAGATTGTTGGGGGCAATAGGCTGACTCTGTGAACCGCTTAGAGAGGGCTGTAAAGCACTGTAAAGCGGTATATAAGTCTAAGTGCTATTGCTACCTAATCAAGCAGTGCAACCTGCATAAGTCATTCCAGCTGTCAGATCTTCTAATTCTGCCTTCCTTGTAATATATTCACTGTGTAAGTCAAATAGATATGGGGACAGTATGCATCCTTGCCTTATTCCTTCCCCTATGTTGCTTCTCCAAGCACAGTTGGTTCTAGCAGTTCCTCAAATTCTTTTCAGCACACGTCAAGTGTACCAGGATCTTTCTTCGCATTAATCTTATAACCTGTCAGTATGTCCTCCAAGTCACATCTTACAGGAACAACTATTTTCTAAGTTTAACCTTTATATTGATAGAAATAATCCCATGGTCTAGTGCACAATTTGCATTTGAAACTCTCCTTACTGGAGTATATTTTTTTCCATTTTCCATTGCCTATCCCATAGTCAATTTTATTTGCAGCTAGCGATGCCCAAGTCTAAGCTCTGCATTGCTGTAGCTTAAAGCTGATATTGGAAATAAAGAACTAATTATTTTCACGAAACTCTTTTGACCTATCTCCTGTGTTTTCCCGGTTCCTCTGATTCTACAGTACAATAGCACATTCCAGTCATGCCTTACTATATTTTTCCTACCTCTTAAAAGTTGCCATGGAATTTCTATACCTGTCATAGGGGCATAACGTAGAAATTAATTAGATAACCATTATTTCTATCAGATAGGATCTTGCTACTGAGCGGATTTAAATCAGGCTTATATCTTGCGTTGTCATCTTTAAGGGTCAGGGTTATTCCGTTCTGCATTTGAGTAATCAGCTGATTTAAAAGCGGCCCATTCCAGTCCATCTATATTTACTTATTCCTAAAACTTTCAATTTAGTATGCTTCATTTCTGCCTTAAAAATGCTGGATATTCCTGGGCTTGTGATTTTCACATTCCATTTTCTAACGATGTTTTTGAAATCAAGGAGGTTTTCCTTCACCCTGAGATACCAGTTTCCTTGTTATTGTGATCTGGCCATGTCATCACTCCAAATCTATTTGTGAAACTTTGATACTCTTCCCTAGAAAATATTTTTCCTTATTGAAGCCTGGTATTCTACCAAAGGAGCAATTAACAAGCATATTGATCCTAGATCCAGCATATGAATACATAAGGAACTAGGCCATTCGAATGACCAATCAACAAAAGAACCAATCAGCTGCTCAGAATTTAAATATAGCACCAAATGAACAACCAATCACATGACCAACTCACCACACTGGCACACAAAACATTTATAAGCTAAGGTGAATAGGACAAGAAAATCCTACTGATGATGTTACCTAGTCTGGTAACAAAATGTTGAGACACTAAATTGAAACAAGTTGGAGAGCAAACTACTGCCATGAGCCATGGTGGCACAGTGGTTAGAGTGCAGTACTGCAGGCTGCCTGCAATTTAGCAGTTCAAATCTCACCAGGCTCAAGGTTGACTTAGCCTTCTAGCCTTCCAAGGTGGGTAAAATGAGGACCCAGATTGTTGGGGGCAATATGCTGACTCTGTAAACCGCTTAGAGAGGGCTGTAAAGCACTGTGAAGCAGTATATCTAAGTGCTATTGCTATTGCTATTAGCACGTTTCCAGCTTAATGAAAAGAGTCAGTATTTGGTACCAAAACTTGCCTAAATGTTTAACCATATCCAAATAAATATAGGAATGTTTGCTGTTGATGAATTGATTGGTAGGATTTATATGGCTGCCCACTCACCCTCAGTGACTCTGGTTGAGTTACAACCAATAGAGCTTTTTCCTGGTACTGTATAAGTTTAATTGTCCCACTTCTGGGTAGGTTGGCCTCCTTCACAATTTACAGAGGTCCACCTGTTCTCATTCCCTTGTGGATTATGCTTTGCTTGAACCCTCCCCTTTCAACTTCATCACCATGATGGACCCTTCTAGAAGCTCTTAGTGGCATCTATGTCCAGATCATTGAAGTTACTCTCTTGATTTTTAGTAATAAGTTTATTGACGTTTACAAGTTTATTGAATTTAGTAAGTCTTTCCATCATGTCAAGTTGACAATCCGATGGGACTACACTGACTTTATTCTATTCTGCACATGATAATGGTGATGATTTGTAATAAGAAGCAATATAAAAATATGCTTAGTAAATAAATTATAGGCAATTTGACCTATATTTGAGATGGGCCATTGCTCCTGATATATTTAAGATAAAGGTTTCAGGACTGAACATCAGCCTAAGCCGTGCTATATTTTCTTATCCTACAGGCAAAATTCTGCTTTGATGAAAATAATTTACATGACTTTACGTTATTTTTCTACAGTGTGCTGTGAAACCATAACAAACTATGACAGCATATAACCTTCTCTCTTTCCTTCTGAATAAAAAGACTCCTCTCTTCCTCATTCAAACTTTATATTGCAAAGGTCTTAGGCTGTCAACTTAGACTCTTCACTAATTTATACTTAGTAGGAACACTAATTGGTGCTGGCCGCCCAGGAATCCTTGAAGTTCTGCAGGAAATAAATCCCAAAGCTCTGACTTCAAATTAATAAGTAACCAAGAGATATCGGAGAGACATTTTTTTAGAAGACAATTTATCTGATTTCTGTTTTCTCAAAAATAAATGCTGCAAAGCCCTTCTTCCCTTTTATCTGTGCTATATGAGCATTTCAAAATTTTATGAACGTTTTATAGACCTCTCTATAGGGATATTCATCCTGGAATTACAAAGCATCAAGTTAGCAAAATATCAGAAAGATTCTGATAGCACCTTTTCCGACTAACAAATTATATTAAAAGACTTCCTCGGATGCACTGTAATGGCTAGACTGATGTAGGCTTTAAATTGGGATGAGGTAAGGGAAAGGGAAGGAGGGGAAGACAGATTGGCTATGGAGATGGATGTGAGAAAATAACATTTGTAATTTGTGAAAAGCCACTGTGTTTGTTGAGATCTTCTGAAATTGCCTGAAACCTTTTGATGAATGCAAGTTCAGCAGTTCCTTGCTCAAATGTGCTGTTAAAGTCTCATTTTTCCAAAACGGTCACTGTGAGGTCTGTTGTGGTAGGCTGAAATATTCTATTACTTTTGTCTTTCTTTGGGGTCATGGTGTCAAACTTGTCTCCCATTAATTTTTTTGTTCAAAGTTTGTCCTGTTTGTCCCATGTGAAATCCAGAGGGGCAAATAATATAGCACACTAGAGGAAGAATATGTGAAGCATGTTGGGGCTTGAGATGGTGTTTTTGGTGCAGGTGTGGGGGCTACGTAGACAATTAGGTTTATAGCAGGGGCTGCCCCCCATGTTAGCATCATTATCCCATTGTTTCTTATTGTAAGAATCTGCTCTAGGTTAGGTGTTCTGTTTTTGTTGTTTCCTGTAGTCTATCTTATGATAGATCCTCCCTGGGAATCAATCTGGCTAGAGTGATTAACACCAAGATTAAAACTAGATCAACGATCAAGAAATAAAGACTCAAAGGTGCTTTTTCAGGAGGCAACTGGACTTTCTTGTTTTTTCTTTTGAAGATGTTTCGCTTCTCATCCAAGAAGCTTCTTCAGCTCTGACAGGATAGTGGGGAATGGAAGAAATCCTGTCAGAGCTGTCAGAGCTGAAGAAGCTTCTTGGATGAGAAGCAAAACGTCTTCAAAAGAAAAAACAAGAAAGTCCAGTTGCCTCCTGAAAAAGCACCTTTGGGACAACCATGACCTGGATGACTGAGAATCTCTACAGACTTTCAAGAAATAAAGAATACCCCAATCAAGGATCTACCAATTTAGACAAACAAGCTAACAGCAAACAACAGCCTAATCAAGGAAGAACCAAGAATACTCTGATCAACACTGACAGGGCAAGCCACTACAGTGGTATATAAAAAGGGAGTAAACCCCACTTCCTTCTAGCACTGATCATGTTACCTAGTTGGGTAATGAAACACCTGCAAGAAAACAATCAAGCTCAGGAGCTCCAAGGACTCCCGAGTGACTGTCTGTTGATTTCATTGGGTGGGTAGTTCAGTTTCCTGAATGTCTAGTTTAATTCCATTACTCAAGAATCTCTGTTAAATAGGTGTGGACAAATGTGATTGTGGAATAAAACATGGGTATAAAAGAGTTGGTGCTATATCTTCAGGGGGAACCCAAAAGCATATAGATATGCGTGGCAGTTTATAGGTATATAAGTAGTTTTTATGTATCTATTCTGTAGTTTGACAGTTATGTCAAAGAAGTGGGCATGTAGTATAGATAGGCCTAGGCCATGGGTGTCAGACTCAATCACGTATGTGATGTATTGTAACGTATCACAACTTTTTTTGCCATTGCGGAGCCTGGGTGGGCATGGCCTATACATGACATATCTGGCCCGCGGGCCGCCAGTTTGACACCCCTGGCCTAGGCTAAGGTTGATGAAATGGGGGGAGATTGTTGAAGTCATGGTACCGGTATTTGATGAGATACAGGTAGTCCTCAATTTATAACAGTTTGTTTAATGACTGTTCAAAGTTACATTGGCACTGAAAAAAGTGACTTATGACTGTTTTTCACACTTAAGACCCTTATAGCATCCCCATGTTCACATGATCAAAATTTAGATGCTTGACACCTGGCTCATATTTATAACGGTTGCAGTGTCCCAGGGTCGTGTGATCACCTTTTGTGACCTTCTGACAAGCAAAGTCAATGGGGAAGCCATGTTGCTGCAGTGATTAATTTAACAATCGTGGGAAGACATGTCATAAAATGGGGCAAAATTCACATAACAAATGTCTCGCTTAGCAGCAGAAATTTTGGACTCAATTGTGGTCATAGGTTAAGGACTATCTGCACTCATTTCCTTGGCTCACCTACAATGATATGTATATGGTTCATATATATACAGGGTTCATAGTGAAGAGGCAATTTTCCTTATTGCTTTCTATGGGGTTTTTTTTTCAATGTTTTGTGTTCTTGCCCATGAATGGTTAGGATATGTTTAATGTTGGAGATCGATTTGTGGCTCTCTTCAGATACTGAGCATACACAAGCACTGTCATTTGAAATGAAATGGGTAAAACAACTGATGGCTGGGTGTGATTATTTTACTAATCCCAAAAGGGATTACCGTACTTCTCAGAATCAAGAATCAGAGTTTGCTGTTGCGGTACAATGATCTTAAGCTCCTTCTACAGTTTTAAAATTATGTGATGATCAAGGTATCCATGCTATGGAACTCAGAAACCTCTCAAAAAGTTAAATTATTCTCTTGGACGCATCCATTATTCTGTACCTTTGTGTAGGGAAGACCTCTATAACACAACCTCCCTCTTCTTCTTTCTCTGTCTCTGGAGAAACATGATCATGGGGGAGGGAGGACTTTCCAAGGGTACTTTTTACTGAGTTGGCAGCTACCCTGGAATCTTGGGCATATTCCTTGGGGGGGAAACATTGTACAGCATCTGACCCAGAATGTAGGACTGCGTAAATTCTAATGCTAAACTGGTCTTCCCTAAAGAAAGGGAAATTCTCTCCTTAGAAAGGGTGATCACACAGATAACACTCACCTTTGCCCTTCTTTACAAATTCTCTTACTGTAAACCGTATAATAAAAATAGAGTTAGCATTCATGACTTTGGTTTCTCATTGTCTCTGCCCATCTGATTAGATCTGACATAGTAGACATTCTCCAAGTCTCATTTTTAAAGCAAGTTCATCTGATGGGAGCTAGAAGATATGTCTTCTGCTGTGGCATCTGTCCTCTAGAATCCAAGTTGATCTAACCTTCCTGTCCTGTCCTGTCCTGTCCTGTCTTTTTGTTGTTGTTGTTGTTGTTGTTGTTCAGCGTTAGGTGGGATAACCTAGAGTGAAACTGTATTAATGTGTTAGGTATGTGTTCCTCCTTGGCTATCTCCATCTTTTACCTATTTTATTATAATGGATTGATTTTTTTAAAATTTGTTTGGTACCCACTGTCATTATGAGTTAGGAATTCTGAAATGGCTTAATGGCTAATCAATAAAGTAGTACTACTATTCCATTTCTTTATGAGTTGAGAGGGCCTTGTAAATATAATTTAAAACAAATAACTATATAATTAGGTATCACAGACTAGTGATGCATCTCCTCAAATTGACAGCTAACCTCCCATGGTTTCGCGTAGATGTTAAACAAAATGGGAGAAAAGTTTGAGCTCAAAACAGAAGTGGTCAAGGACATGATTTCCCCTCCCATCCCCACCACTGCCCACTAAGGAAGGTGACACCCAACCCATAGAGATGATTGAGAAGAATATCATGGTCAATGGTACCAAATGTCAGAGAGAGTTCTTATAGGCCCAGAAGGGTCACACTCCCTCTCTCCAAGTTCCACCACAGATTCTCCACAAGACCAACCAAAGTTGTTTCAGTTTCTTTGCTATGTCTAGAAGGACTAGTGGTGACATGATAGCAGTCTTCAAATATCTGAGGGGCCTTCCCAAAATGCATTCCTGTGTGTGACATTTAATGCATCTGTCGGAGTGAAATCTAACCTACATACATTTATTTGACATTAAATATCCTGAGCTTATTTATTTATTTAAAATATGTATTTTTCATACCTTATTTGGAACTGCTCTTGGTGCAGTTTATAGATCAGTAGAAAGAAACAGCCCTGTTCTTTATCTTTCAGATTAAGAAGACACAACATCAAAGTAAAAAGGAGCTGAGGAATAAAATATTATAAAATGATCCCAGTTTCTCCCTCTGCCACAGCCTGGTACAATGTTTGCTGGGAAACCTTTGAGAGGGAAGAAAAGACTTGATGGAGTAATACATATTTTTAGTCTTTAAAGTGCCACAAGACTCTTTGATGTTCTTACTGTTGTAGACTGATCGACTACTCCTAATTATCTTCTGATGTTGCTGTCCTTTGTTTTCACAAATTCCAAGCATAGGACCTATGGTAATATGTGGGAGGAAGGATCTAATCTTCACCCAAACAATCATCTAGCTCAGTGTTTTTTAAGAAGAAACTATTAAGATCCCTTCCCAGTTTTAAAAATTATGCAGGACCCCAAAAAAACCTTTTTTTGGATGGGTTATATATCTATCAATATTTACTGTGTTAAAAATTAAAATGGACACATTCACTGCTGCTACCGCTTCTCACAATTGTTTGATGGGATTTTTAAACATTTGTTGTTAAGTGAGTTTTACCCCATTTTATGGCCTTTTTGCCACAGTTAAGTGAATAACTGCCGTTAAGTGAATCATGCAGTCATTAACCGCATTTGGCTTCCCCCATTGACTTTGCTTGTCGGAAGCCGGCTAAGAAAGTTTCAAATGGTGATCACATGAACCTAGGACAGTGCAACATTTAGCTAAATAAATAAAGAGTTCTAGCATTTAGCACTAAATGGATTTTTAAATTCTAAATTATTATCATCATTCCTCCGTTTCTTCAGGAAATTCCAAACAATGCACACAGCATGACTAGTAAGCTCTCCTCCATTTTTTCCTCAGAACAACGGTGGTAGAAATTGTTCTAAGAAATAGTAATTTGCCCAAGACATCAGTAAGCTTGGAGAGTAAGATATTAGTATGGGATTATGGACTTGAATCTGGCTGTTTCTAATCTTAATCCAACATATGCCACACTGGTAGAACCGCAGGTAGTCCTTGATTTATGATCAGTTGCTTAGTTTGTTCAAAGTTCTGACAGCCACCGCCCCACCTCATGGTCATGTGATTCCATTTTTGGCACTTAGCCAGAGGTGGGTTCCTGCCGGTTCGGACCGGCTCTATAGAACCGGTAGCGGGAATTTTCCCCCACTCGCCGAACCAGCAGCGATGGCCAGCTGGACATGCCCCTAACCGGCTCTCTCGGTGGCACCATGGGTGCCACCATCTTGTTTTTTGCTTCTGCGCACATGCAGAAGCTGTTTTTTGCTTCTGCGCATGTGCAGAAGCTGGGTTTTTAGCACTGCGCATGTGCACGCACCCACGCGGCACGTGAGGAAGCGAACCAGCAGCGAGGTAAGTCAGAACCCACCCCTGCACTTGGCAACCACTCATTATTTATGGCCATTTGCACCATCTTACAGTCACATGACCATGATTTACTATGCTCTTTGACAAAACCCGACATTTACTTCCTCTTTCCATCAAAAAACACCCAAAGGGTTCATTTAAAGATCTTGGCATTCACTTAACAATTGCCCCCTAAATGTTGTAAGATCAAGTTGATAGCAATAGCAATAGCAATAGCACTTAGACGTATATACCACTTTACAGTGCTTTACAGCCCTCTCTAAGCGGTTCACAGAGTCAGCATATTGCCCCCAACAATCTGGGTCCTCATTTTACCCACCTCAGAAGGATGGAAGGCTGAGTCAACCTTGAGCCTGGTGAGATTTGAACCGCCGAACTGCAGCTAGCAGTCAGCTGAAGTAGCCTGCAGTACTGCACTCTAACCACTGCACCACCTCGGATCTCGTTTGATCACGTGATGACCTGCTTAATAACCAGCACATCTTACAACAGTAAACCCAGGCTAAATTACGGTCATAAGTCCAGGACTCCCTGTAGAAAGTTTTCTTTCTTCAAGAGCCTGCAGATCATCATGGCCATTCTAAGTTTACAATGCTAAGCTAGGATGATCAATAGCCCACCTTTGTGATTCAAAGGAAATATGTCACGTAACAGATTAACAGAGTTGGAAGGGACCTTGCAGGTCATCTAGTCCAACCCCTGCCCAGGCAGGAGACCCTTACATCTGCCTCTACCTAGGATCGAACTCACAACCTCCTGATTGTGAGGCAAGAGCTCCACCTCTAGGCCACAGCAGCTGTGACAACTGTGACAACTGTGCATGCATTTTGTTCAGTGTTTGAAAGCCTACATCTCAGCTTCCTGTCTCTATATTCTGGACCTGCTAGGGTTATGATTGCTGATAAATAACAGCATTTGTGTGAATTCTTGATATTCCCAATGTCTGTTTGTGGCCTGGTACATAAAATGCATAATGCATGAAAATCTGTGATAAGTATGTTTTTATTCTGATGCCTAATAACAACTCTTCCTAAATAGTATCTGTATTTTTTTTAAATATTGTGCATCAAGGATTATCAACAAAAACTGTATGTATAGTTTTTTTTAGTATCCTTCCTTTTATTACAAGGTTTGGAGCAAACAGGGTGGAGTCCAACGGATCATAACTGAACTCTGAAATATATCTTATGTGTCATCCCTCAGCTCTTAAAGTCATAGCAAGCAGCTTCCTTTGTAGTACTATTCCTTTATCCTTCCAATATTTTTCTCTTTTGCAGCTCTTTATATTCATTGATCGTAGAAAAGGAAGCTAGTTTACAAAGGCAGAAAGATGTTGTATTGTTCACTGGGGGATCATAAAACATGAGTTGTCCCTTTGTTTAAAGACGAGATCTTATATATCAAAGGTTGTAGGCTGATATGACAGACCTTTGCACAGTGCATCCTGAGATAGGATGTTTAAGCAGAAGCAAAAAAGAAAAAAGAAAAGAATAAACAGTAAAGAGTTGATACTAAATTAGTTAAATGCTATTGTATGCATATTCAATCAAAATAGTGAATTTGCTTGCTGATTTAAGCTAAATGTTTATGTTTTGAGTCAATTGCATGAAATACACCCACTTAGCAGCCATGTGCTATCAAAAACAACACGCTAATGCAAGCTTTCTCTATGAAATCAAGGGGGATGTAATTGCCTATAAGAATGTCTTCTAAAATACTAATTTTCAACCACTTATTATGGGCATTTACCAGTGGTGAAATCCAATATTTTTTACTACAGGTTCTGTGGGCGTGGCTTGGTGGGCGTGGTGTGGCTTGGTGGGCGTGGCTTTGTGGGCATGGCAGGGGAAGGATACTGCAAAATCTCCATTCCCACCCCACTCCAGGGGAAGGATACTGCAAAATCTCCATTCCCACCCCACTCTGGGGCCAGCCAGAGGTGGTTTTTGCCGGTTCTCCGAACTACTCAAAATTTCCGCTACTGGTTCTCCGAACTACTCAAAATTTCCGCTACCGGTTCTCCAGAACCTGTCAGAACCTGTCAGAACCTGCTGGATTTCAACCCTGGCATTTAGTTTGGATAACTGTATCGAGGTCTCTTTCATTATCTTAAAAACATGGTTGAACAGTGTTCCTTCAGAAGTATGGCCTTTGAGAACTTAACCAGCATTGGGGGAAAAAACATGAACCAATAAACCTTTAAAAACAGTAGGTTTGCAATGCAAATGTCATTCAGCAGAGACAATAATATGCAAAAATGGGGACCATCATCTCTTGACTTTCTTTTTTTCTCTTCCCCCTGTACCTATTTCCTCAAGTTTTGTTTTTTTCATTCCCACTGAAGGAGATGTTACTGGGTTATGCCCGCCCTTATCATCCCTTCCAATATGAATAAAGGATTCCTATGGATTTAGTAAAAACACTCTATTCAGCCACAAGAATTCATTAAAACTTGTAAGAATAAGGGGGAAAGAATTCCAAAAGCAGATTCCTATGATTTTGGACTCTCAACCCACCATAGGTAGTCCTGGACTTACAACAGTCCATTTAGTGACTGTTCGAAGTTACAACAGCACTGAAAAAAAGTGACTTATGACCGTTTTTCATATTTACGACCATTACAGCATCCTCATGGAAAAATTTGGATGCTTGGCAACTGACTCATATTTATGACGGTTGCAGTGTTCCGGGGTCACGTGATCACCTTTTGTAACCTTCTGACAAGCAAAGTCAGTGGGGAAGCCAGATTCACTTAACAACTCTGTTACTAACTTAACAACTGCAGTGATTCACTTAACAACTGTGGCACAAAAAGTCGTAAAATGGGACAAAATTCACTTAACGAATGTTTCACTTAGCAACAAAAAATTTGGGCTCAAAGTCGAGGACCGTAGTTGAGTAGGAAGGAACATACTCATGACACTGGACCTCTAGAGAACCAGCCCATTTGCAAGGCATTAAAAACCTGGATGTTCCCAAAAGCATTTGAGATAGGAGTTAGCCAAGCCCCATTATCTGATTGTTTTGCCTTAATGGTTTGAAAAAGGATTATATTTTGACCCTAGTCATGAATATTGATTTTACGACTTATGTTATGAGGATTTTAAACAAAACCCTTTGTGAGACAGGCTGCCATATAAATTGTTTCAACAAATGAACATAAATAAATAAATGGCAGAAAGAGGAAAAGGGAAGAAGAAATACAAAAGGATCCTCTCCACGTCTGAATTTCTGGTTCATAACAAAGAGTTATTTGAAAATGTCACCAGAACAAGGGTTGGAACTGTCCACGTACATTAACGAAGAAATCAAAGGTAACATAGATACAGTTGGACACGTGTGTCTACATAGCCAGCTCCTAGAAACCTCAAGTGGAGGAGACAATCAAAACTGAGAACATAGGGACAAAATTAATGGGGAGAAAATCTAAGCAAGCTAACAGTAACTGAGCATATTGAGTTCTTCCTATTTGTCACATGCTGAAAAACATATCTAACATCTTGATGCAATAGAGTGACATCAAGACATACGGTGTGGGAGGACCGATAAAGAAATTGATATCAGCAAGCGGAGGGAAAGGCGATTTATTAAAATGAAAATAACACCAATTAAAATGGGAGGGGGGGCATGCTAATTAAGAGGAGTTTGCAAAAGATTAATGGAAACTTGGGATATTCTAGCCATCTTGTTGCTACTGACTAAGCCTGAACCTAAAGTTATAAGGAGGAAGCTAGCAAATTAGAGCTCCAGTTTTCATAACTGGTGTGTGTGTGTGTGTGTGTGTGTGTGTGTGTGTGTGTGTGTGTGTGTGTGATCTTCTCTTTAGCTTTTTAACTGTGCATCAATTTTTTTTAAGCAAACTGATGATTAAATGCTATCAAGTCGCTGTTGATTCTACATGGGCCTTGTTTTCAATTATTATTATTTTTTTTGTTCTCGTTTTGTCCATACTGGGAAATCTCAGTGTAATCCTAACTAATAATTTAGTTAGCTTAAATGTTTTAAGCTTTTTCAAAGCCCAGTAACCAAAATGAACTGGCTACTCAAAATTGGAAGCTGTGGTTAATTAAGGACTTCCTGCTTTGATTTCAGCTCTTGAGAAGGATCAGCAAAGAGACTTCATGTACAGGCAAAACGTTTCTTCCCTTCCTGCCTTAATAAGCCAAAATAAGATCATGTGCCTTGACCTTCTAGAATTAGCTTTCAAATTACTTATCATCAAATCATTTGCTTCTTCAAGCATATTATTTTACCTGTCTAAAATATAGCTGTTCTCCATGTGTGGATGGATAGGGGAGAAAAAGAAAGAAAGAAAGAACCTGCGAAAGGACAGAGATGCAAAATATAGGCTGTACAAAGCCTTAAATGTTATGTTTCAAATTCATACAGTATAAATGGGAAAGTTGGAAGATTACAGCTATGAGTATAAATAGGAGTTGGGTAACCCTGAGAACTTCTTATTAGGTAAGAAGAAGTTGCAAAGATCCAGCATTTTATTATTCGTATTTAATACAAGCATAAGTCCAAGTGTCACCGAAAACTAGATAAACTAGAGGCTATGTTCTGCTTTACATCTAAACATCAGAAACTGAACATCTAGTAATATTAGATGTAGGAAGAAAAATCCATCTGGTTCAGTTCCAAGCCGGGAGAAAAGCGCTGGAAATAAAATGGAGGCTGATTGGAAAGAAGGATTCCATTTATTTATTTGTTTGTTTGTTTGTTTGTTTGTTTGTTTATTTAAGTACGTGTTCGATAATATACATAAGTATAACATTATTTGAATACATAAGATGGGTACAAATAAAAGGGAACATTTGGACAGGGACGGTAGGCACGCTGGTGCGCTTATGCACGCCCCTTATTGACCTCTTAGGAATGGGGTGAGGTCAACAGTAGACAGTCTAAGGGTAAAGTTTTGGGGATTTGGGGATGAAACCACAGAGTCAGGTAGTGAGTTCCAGGCATTAATCACTCTGTTGCTGAAGTCGTATTTCCTGCAATCGAGTTTGGAGCGGTTTACTTTGAGTTTGTATCTGTTGTGAGCTCGTGTATTGTTGTGGTTGAAGCTGAAGTAGTCATTGACAGGTAGGACGTTGTAGCAGATAATTTTATGAACTACGCTTAGGTCATGCCAAAGGCAGCATAGTTCTAAGTTTTCTAAGCCCAGAATTTCAAGTCTGGTGGCGTAAGATATTCTGTTGCAAGCAGAGGAGCAGAACGAGCATGTGATTCTGGGACAGCTGACAAAACAGCTTGCTGGGTGCAAGGATTTTTATACAGTTTCTGAAATGCTGCAGGAGTTGTGCAATGTAGTGAGCTTTGTGTCTTTTGCTATTCTAATGGTGGTGAGTTAAATTAATCCTATTATATCCTGAAGGGTCATGTCCTGTTCTTAGAATTTGGGTGGAGGGGGATATAAATTTTAATCCCATCGCTGGAGGTGAAGGTGTTTTGTTTGTGAATAGGCTGGCCCAATCTTTCCTAATGGGCACAAAATATCCATCTCTAAAGACTTCAGGCATCTGCTGGAGGCTATTAAGAAAGACTGGGGCTGCTTTCTGCCTTTAAGAACATGTTTCTCCATTTCTCCTTTGGGGAAATATAATATCCTGCCTCTTTTACTATTCCCCAAAATATTTCATTCTCTAAGACGTTGGGGGGGGGGGGGGTGCGTGATTACTTCTTACACTATCATTACCAATTATGCTCTTTGAGAATGTGTTATTTTTACAATCAGGTTGAAATGCCATCAACAGTATATTCATTCCCAGCTTCAGTCTTCCTCATATGGTTTACCAAAGAGTGGCAGAATTTAAATCAGAGAAACATAACTCTTTTGGGAATCAAAGACAATACATTAATTTTATTTGCATTCCAGTCCAGGACTGACTCTTCAAAAGTACAGGGAGTCCTCGACTTACAACCATTTATTTAGGGAAAGTTCAAAGTTACAATGGCACTGAAAAAAGTGATTTATGATTAATCCTCAGATTTACGACTTTTGCAAAATTCAGGTTCTTGGCAACTGGCATGTGTTTACAATGGTTGCAGCATCCCAGGGTCATATGATTGTCATTTGTGACCTTCCCAGCTGGCTTTTGAGAAGCAAAGCCAATGGGAGGAGCGAGATTTGCTTAAAGACCACATGATTCACTTAACAACCTGTGGCAAAAAGGTCATAAAATTGTGTGCGGATCAATTAACAGCCCTGTAGCTTAGCAATGGAAATTCTGGTCCTAATTGTTGTTGTAAGGGCTACCTGTAGCAGGGGTGGGTTCTGGATCCTTTTGCTGCTGGTTTGCTCAGGGTTGCGCCATGCGCGTGTGTGCGCCCCCGCAGCAATCAAAAAATAGCTTCTGCGCATGCACAAAAGCAAAAATTCACTTCTGCGCATGCGCAGAAGCAAAATCCAAGATGGCGGCGCCCACGGAGACACCGAAAGAACCGGTTCCGTGACGTAATCGCCTATTTACTAATGGATCTAAAGAACCGGTTAGAACCGGTAGGAACCCACCTCTGACCTGTAGGTGTCAAACACGCAGAGTTGTAGAGTTGTTTCTATGAAGGGTGGATGCTCAGGAGAAAAATCTGCTTAAATTGAGCTTTATTCTTTGAAAGCAGGCAGCTGAATTTTAGCCTGCTCCTCGTGCCACAGAAGGTCTCTGCCACCTATGAGGGTTGATTTCCTAAACTGAATTGCACAACTGAGAAAATTCCTATAGAGAGTTCTATTATTTTATATTGTTGAGTCTTCAATCTGCAAATATATTGCTGTTCAGTTGAACTACAATGAAACACCACTTGTTTTCCCTTTCCCTTTCCTCATTTTATTTCTTCACTAAATTATCCCTTCTAAACCCACCTCCTTTTACCCATTTTGGGTCTTGTCCTGTGAACTCAAAAATAGCACTTGGAATTTTACTCCAATAAACAACCATTCATGGATTGATTGATTGATTGATTGATTGATTGATTATGTGCCTTCAAGTCATTGCCAACTCCTCGCAACCAAATACCTTTTCGCCATAAATCCATCTATACCAATGGTTTAAACCAAAGGTTGTCTGTTAGAGATCATTGTAACTGATCAGGATTGGGCATGCATCTAAAAATCTACTCCCACCCCCATCAACACACACATAAAGCGGCAACAACAGCAGCAGCAGTTACTTATTGTTGTGTTTCATCAGGGCTTGCTGTAATTATTAATGCTGAATGCAATTGCAGCATCTTTCACCTAAGGACCTAAAACTGCTTATAAGCATTAATGAACTAAGTCTAATAACACCCAAGAGATGAAGTCAGGCTTTTGACTATTACATTCAGCAGTGACCTGAAGGTAGAACGAGGCAGGTTCATTAAGGATGAACTTAAGAAGAAGGAAGGGAGGTCAAACTCATGGATAGGAATGTGGAGGTCAGCTAAAATCCATTCTGTTTGGCTGGCCATGTTGGCAGGATAGTTTTCTAGTTCAGGCATTTTCAAAAATAAAAACAAATCTGCAAGATCAAAAGGAAGTTGCACCAGATGGCTTTGGGGTGGGAAAGTGTTCTTCAAAATTTATTCATGTACATTTTCTGTACTATTAATAGGGCAGCTTCTGTTGCACCTATGCAGTCTCCTTATTTACCTGTAAAATTCCTCCTATGTTCTCAGTGTCATGAGACTATCATCTGTCTGTCTGTCTGTCTGTCTGTCTGTCTGTCTGTCTGTCTGTCTATCTAGCTATCTAGCTATCTACTATCATCTATCATCTATCATCTATCATCTATCATCTATCATCTATCATCTATCATCTATCATCTATCATCTATCATCTATCATTCTATCTATCTATCTATCATCTATCTATCAATCATCTATCATCTATCATCATCTATCTATTTATCTACTCTATCTATCCATCTATCTATTTATCATTATCATCTATCATCTGTCTATCTGTCTATCATCTGTCTATCTGTCTATCTGTCTGTCTATCATTGAATTTATTTTCCACCCATCTCATAATGAAACACTCTGGGCAGCTTCCAGCGTTAAAACTTTAAAAACTGAACAAATAAATATCTTTAAAATCTTTAAAATATTAAAAATAGAAATCCCAATCAAAATAAAATTATAGTTAAAAGATGGCGAAGAAGGGTGCGCGGGTGGGGAGGTAATGATTGCCTCTTAATTCAACAACCACCTCCAATGTGATGCTCCCTCATTGTGAAGATGATAATCCAAATAAATATATATTTGCAGAAATGCTTAATTAGATGTTCATGAATTTGCATTTAAATTGTATTAATTAATTAACTAACTTGTTTACTTATTTATTTATTATATATATATAATTTATCTATCTATCTATCTATCTATCTATCTATCTATCTATCTATCTATCTATCTATCTATCTATCTATCTATCTATCTATCTATCTATCATCTATCATCTACCATCTATCATCTATCTATATCCTCTATCTCTGTCTTGAATCAGCATAAGCCCATGAAACATTTTAAAACAAAATAATTGTATCTTTGACTCCTAGATCATCCCCCAGACAGGAAGTAAAAACTATACCTCTCCATCAGATTCTGTGAGTTTATTCTAAATCATTTTAGATACAGTCAAAACTCATTCCACTGGGAGCAAAATACCACAATTTCCTCTTGAAGTAATTCATGGGAGAATTTGTTTATATTTTTTAAAAGGATAAAAAACGACCCTTAAATTCCTGGCACTGAGCTAAATAGAATTGATCTCTTCAACCATGCAGTACTTAGGGTTATAATCATTTGTTAATGTATTACAAGAGAATATAGGATCAACAACAGACTTAGATGGTGGATTATATTTACATGGTGGGAAAAATCACATTAATGGCTTCACTCGAAATTTTCAAGGCAATACATTTATGGAGGAAAAAGTAATCCTTAACAAACATACACATGCAGGACATGATAGTAAATTAGTAGAGCAGGAAAATTATGTGTTACCATCAGTCCTTTCTTTTTGAGAGAGACTGGACTATCTGGAGTGTTTGATCCCCATATGTGGTTCCAACAGAAGAGAAGATAGCTCAGGGTTGAACTGTGGTTTTCTTGGTGCTCTCTGAGCTTGGTTGTTTGTGCAAGACACACTAATAATGGTACCCAGTTGGGTAATGAAATATCTGCAAGCAAACAACCAAGCTCAGAGACCACCAAGAACTCCACGGACTGGACTGTTTTAGGGGAGGACAATCATTTCTGCATTACAAACATATGCATGATTGCAATGGATGACTGTTGGGGGGGAAAAATCTACCAGAAGGAATTTCTGATTTTATTTCCATCCCATTTATGGTTTACAAGTTTTCTCTCCCTTCTCAAGATGAGATTAATTTTCTCTACTCAAGCAGAACATCAGAGGTCTTGAATGTCCAATTCTCTCAGGGGGAGAATTGTACTTTCAGATTTGCAAGATTGATGTCAGCCTTAACAGATAGATCAGACAGAAAACAGCCAGATGAGCTAATTCTACTTTATTGTAAAGATATGTTGACAGAATCTTGCAAGTCCAAAAGTATAGTTCTTCCTCCCTGCCCACTCTCCTTTACAGCTCAAGAAACTAGGGAGGGTCCCTTCTGAAGCTCTTGCCTCACCCACTGTATGGCTTTTAATTTCATCTATTTTTTATGCTTGGATCTTTGTCCTACCTTGGTAAACCATGGTTCCTATTGTTTCCTCTGGCTTTAATTTTGGCAACTTGAAGATAGCTGTCTTAAAATTGTGATCAGGTAAGTTGCTGTTAACATTGTGAAAGTTTTGGCATCTTTCCCAGGTTCCCTCAAAATTAAATTCTAGAGAGAGGGAAGGATATGTTTGGAAAACCTCAATTGTTTGCTGTGTTCTGGAGAGTTATTGGGCAAAAAAGAGTGATAGTTATTATTATTTTTGTGCCTTCCTTCCTCCCATTCCATTTCTAATTAAATTAAATAGGCCACGTTTCTTTCATTCATTAGAAATGATATCTTTCTGGCTTCTGTCTCACATTGTCTCACTCTAAAACACAGTTTGTGGCCCCCTGTGTTGGATCAGCTCTGCCAAAATGGTTAGTTTATGGTTTGGTGGGTAGCCTGGACCAGGGGTGGGTTCTAACTTACCTCACTGCCGGTTCGCTTCCTCACGTGCCACATGGCCACGCGTGTGGCTGTGTGCGCGCTTTGCGCGCACGCGCATGCACAGTGTAAACAATTTTTAAAAATTCCCCCCAAAAAGAAAAGCCAAAAACAAGATGGTGACGTGTACGCAGTGCCGGAAACCCGGCTTCTGCGCATGCGCAGAAAAAAAAAAACCGGAAAAAAATTCAAAAAAAAAATTCAAAAAAAAATTAATTTTTTTTTAAAAAAATATGGCGGTGTCCATGGACTGGCACCAACCGAACCAGATCTGTGATGTCATCGTGACATCACCAGCGGGTCGCTACCGGTTTGGGCAAACCGGTCCGAACCGGGAGGAACCCACCTCTGGTCTGGACCCTGAAAACTGGGTTAATTAAATCAACCAGGATTAAGTTAATCAAGAGCTCAAGTATTATGCCACCACTGCTATTTCTTAGCTGACTTCACCCCTCCAGCCTGCTGGAAAACCCATAAGGGAGATGTTTACATCAGCCAGTCCACAGCCTTGATGGGAAAACTCCTCTCTTTACAGGTCAATGAGTTCAAATTAATTTTATAACAGCTGAGTAATTTTTGTGTGGCTTCAGTGATCCATCTTTTATTAAACATGTATAAATATGAAATGGCAGTATTAAAAAGGCTTTGGGGGGGTGGGAAATACAATGAACAAGATGGAAGTGATAAAATGGACAATAGTTTAAATTAGAAAGTGTAGGAGAATTTCCCATGACACTGATTGATTAAAAAGCTTCAGTGTCCTCCTGATGTTTGGCCTTCAGTTGTGTGCTGGTGCTGAAAAGGTGATGTTGACTAGGAATTCTTTTCTTTCTTCTTGTGCCATATCTGTCATCGGACGTTGGCAATCATGTTGGCGATCCTATTTTTATCAACAGCCACACAAAAAAGTGCTGTTGAGGTTTGTCCAAACCAGTCCCTTAGATTTTGAAGCCATGATGTTCTTCTTCTGCCTGGACCTTCAATCTTTCCTTGGAGGATTAAGTGAGATAGGCCGTATTTTTCTGGGTGTCGCATCACATGTTCAAAATATTCTTTCACTTTTTTATGGTTTTGATGATTTCCCCTTGCTTTCCCAGACGGCTTATCACCTCCTCATTTCTGATTTTGTCAACCCAACTTATATGTAACAGTCACCTGTAAATCCACATTTCAAATGCTTCTAGTCTCTTCAAGTGGCTTTCCATCAGAGACCAACTCTCCACTCCGTAGTGCAGGATAGAAAAGATGTACCATCTGACAAGCCTGATTTTCAGTCTTAGGCTTATGTCATGACTGCAGAAGACCTTTTTCATTTTGAAGAATGCTGTTCGAGCTTTATGTATCCTTGTTTTTACTTCAGTTGTCATGTTTCAGTTTTCAGGTAAATTAGAACCGAGCTATGTGATCCTTTCAACTTTTTATAGTGGTATTCCTTCCGAATTTATCGGTGGTAAATTAATGGGTTGTTTGCTGATGACCATGATCTTGGTTTTTGAGGTGTTAAGCTTCAAGCCATATTTTTCAGATATATCTGAGACTCTGTTGATGAGGAGCTGACGGTCTTCATGC
>QLTV01003646.1:1747000-1758188 GCA_003457575.1 Thermophis baileyi
TCCTCCAAGCTTGTATTTTGTGTTCTGATTCTTTTTGCCAATGTGTAAGACAGAGCATTTGTTGATTGAGATTTGAAGTTGCCACTTGTTTGACCATTCTGATACATAGTCAAGGTCTTTCTGAAGGGTAGTAGCATTGTCTGTGGTGTTAAATAGTTTGACATCGTCGGTGAAGAGAACGCAGTTGCTTATAATGTGATCACAAAGGTCATTTATGTAAAGTATGAAGAGTGTTGGTCCTAGAACTGGCTGAACTCGCTGTCAGTTTATTACAGGATAAGGAGCCTAGATGAACTTGCTATGCTATGCTGTTCAATATGTCAGAAATCTCTGTTCCTAACATAAAATCCATTTATCTATGAATCCTTTCCCGTAGTTCTGATCTACCAAAACACTCAATGCATTTAAGTCAATAGGGTTGTTGAGCCAGGTTCATGTTCTAAAAAAAAATTACTGTCAGGAATCAGATTAGGCCAAAGGGAAGCATTATTTAGAGATGTAGAGTAGCAAATGCCATCTCTGGATTTCAGACCACATGTGGTTGCTCTTTGGAATCCTTTTAGCTACAGTCAGCTTACTAGTCCTATACAAAAACACACTATCAATCGTTTAATGGGCCAATGGTCTCCACAGGCAGACCCAATGATGTTGCTTAAATCATCATTATAGGAATAAAATGGAGTTGGCTGTTGCTGCTTGAAAACTAAAGTAATTTTTAAAAGTCTATGCTATTCTGTTGTTGAGAAGTAGACTATTTTAAAAGTAAAAATCGCAAAATGAATCTCTGTAAATCGGGATGCTTGCATGCCAAGCCATTCCTTTCCCCTATAATTCAACTTGAAAAATAAGAAGAAAGAATCCTGTCTAGGAGTCAGTCCTGGGGCTCATGTCAAATCAGGAGGAGATGACAGACTTATTAGCCACAGCTGTATTGGCCACATCACTTCCTGCTATTTCAGTGAAGTCTGGGACTTTGATCTCAGTGTTCAGTCCTAACTGATTATAGCTATTGTAGCTGTTGTGACAAGCTTAGGAATCCCAAAGGTGCTTTGCTGCAAGGAATATAAATCCTTCCATTCTCCACCATTCTGTCAGAACTGAAGAAGTTTCTTGGATGAGAAGTGGAACGTCTTCAAGGAAAAACAAAGAAAGTCCACTTGCTTTTTGAAAAAGCACCTTTGGGACAACCATGACCAGGATGACTGAGAATCTCCATAGACACTTAGGAATCTCAGGTGCAGCAGAGGGAAGGGAAGATGAAATGCAACACAAAACAGCACCATCTCCATTGTAATATTTTTCATGAACGTTTCTTATTTTTCTGACAAGTTAAAATAAGTGAGGTTGGCTGGAGCATTTTAAGCAACTCAACAGTTTGGGATCCTGTCTATCTTTTGTGTGTGGCTTTTAACTGAGCAGAATGTTGCAAGATCTTCTCTATTTTGCCCAGTTCAATCATTATAGAATATACAAGCCCGCAATTATTGGCTAGAACAGTGGTTCCCAACCTTTTTTTGGCCATGCCCCACCTAAGCATCTCTAAAATCCTGATGCCATTCCCCCCCCTGTGACATATAATTCTCACTATTCAAAAATTGAACTCCTACTCACACGGAGGAAGCCTAAAAGGCCATTAACTTGGTTTAAACAAGGTTTCAATTGCCCCCATTAAAAACCAAATTGCCCCCCTGTGGGGCGTGGGCCCCACGTTGGAACCACTGGGCTAGAACTTTCCCTTTTCAAAGGGGTGGGAGGGAGGAAAATCAAATATGACAGGGCAGATGCCATAAAAGGAAACTGAGATGTGCCACGTGTTCAAGAAAACTTGGGTGAAAGCATAGTTTTTCTGTAAGGGGTACTGCAGCCTGGTCAACTCCTTGGGAAGATTAGGAAAGGCTGGATTGCAACCATCTTCTGGCTTTTGACTGTCCCATTGACAAATGGACTGTCTACTGAACAATTCCAGTACAGAGGAAGTTCCTTCAAATGGTATAGGAGATAGGAAAGACTTCTTTCAGCAATTAATCCTGATTAGGCTGTTGTAGGAAGAAGGCCATTGACAGAGCAAATGCTGAACTTTATTGGTTCAGTAGTTTCTATATGGGGAGTAGTTTCTATATCTGAGTGGAAAAGTGAATTATCACAGCTAGAGAGAAAAAGTGTCAATATATATTACTCACACAAAGTGGAACCGTGGTCAGAAAACATCAGTAGCAGAGGTGGGTTCCTCCTGGTTCGGACCGGCTCTATAGAACCGGTAGTAACTTGGCGGCCTGGGTCGCTAGAACCAGGCCTGCCACGCCCCTGAACCGGTTCTTTTGGCGGCGCCATAAGCGCCACCATCTTGTTTTTTACTTCTGCGCATGCGCAGAAGCTTTTTTTAAGCACTGCGCATGTGCGAAGCGCGCACGTGCCCACGCGGCGCAACACTGAGCAAACCAGCAGCAAAGAAAACCAGAACCCTGATCGGTAGGCTTTTCTGCCCATCACCAAGAACAACTAGTGGAACTTCCTAAAGATCTGTTACTAATGTTTCTATGTAAACCTGGTTCATAGCATGCAAAGCTATAGAAGATCTAACTACTTAATCACAAATGGTTAAATCGGCATAGCATGCTAAAGCAGAGATTGGCCAAGGAACTTCCTGAGGTTTTGTGGTGCCCCCAACATTTCTGGTTGATATAAGAGGTGTCCAAATAATATATTTTACAAATTGAAGCAATATAAATATCTGAGTGCCAAATTTCACAGCAAGACTTTGACATTCTTGTCTGAAATCTCACAAGACTGGTAAGTTGATATATGTGTTTGCTGAAAATGTGTAGGCTTTTGTGAGCTGGCAAGGATTTCATAAACCCTTTTAAAATTTCTTGGTGCTTCCTGAAAAACTTGGCAGCTTCCACATTAAACAGCAACCCATGATTAAGAAATCATGGTCCTGAGTTTGTTCAGTACAATAAGCCAAAATCAAGCCAAATAGATTGATAATATGACCTAACTAAAACACAGGTAGAGACCTCTAAGTTAGGAAAATCATGATTTACTAACTTAGTAACAATGAGTTAGTAAACTCATTGGTGCATAACACATTGTGGACTGGTCTGGACCTGTGTGTCAGCGTTCCAATAAACACCCCCAACAAAACAAGACTCCGAGGCTAGAAGTTCCTCAAAGTTCCAATTTATTAGAGATGTCATGTTGGCAACATCTGAGAAAACCCGAATCTGAAAGCTTCCAGGTTTTCCCCACCCAAACGAAAGTTCAAGTCCCTGCCCAGCACCCACATGTCCATCACATGATCCAATCAGGTACCATCCAAAACTGAAGATGCCTCCCCGTCACTTCCTCACAGCTGCCGGCCACAGCGGCCTTGACTTTCTGGAAAGAATGTTATTTAGACTACTACATATCACCTACTCCATATAATCCCCCCTCCCATTTTCCCACAGTAGAAAATGTGGTAGGCCTGAATACAAAAAGGTAAAAGATGGCTTCCAGGCCTGACACTGTGTATGATATTGGGAAAGGTGTGATCCAGTGTGGAGACTGTGAGGAAAGTGGCTTGTATAGCAGGTTTGAATTTGGGCAGAATCAAAACCAGAAGCGTATCACTTCTATCAGAAAAAATGTATGGCATATCAAGGCAGGACTTAGGGTTTCTAAGGAATAAAACAAGTGTTTTAAATCTCTGTCTTAAACCTATGCAATGTGGAAGGTGCCCATTTTCCCTTAACTCACCGCCCCCTAGGAAAAAACTGGCTGAAATATTGGGCCCCAGGCCAGGGGTGAAATCCAGCAGGTTCTAACAGGTTCTGGAGAACCAGTAGCGGAAATTTTGAGTAGTTCAGAGAACCGGTAGCGGAAATTTTGAATAGTTCGGAGAACCGGTAAATACCACCTCTGGCTGGCCCCAGAGTGGGGTGGGAATGGAGATTTTGCAATATCCTTCCCCCAGGAGTGGGGAGGGAATGGGGATTTTGCAGTATCCTTCCCCTGGAGTGGGGTGGGAATGGAGATTTTGCAGTATCCTTCCCCTGCCATGCCTACCAAGCCACACCCACCAAGCCACACCATGCCCACTAAGCCACGCCCACAGAACCGGTAGTAAAAAAAATTGGATTTCACCAGTGCCCCAGGCCCTTAGTCATTTTGGACCCACCCACCCATATGAATTGGAGGCATGTGACACCCCCCCCCCAACTTATCTTGAGAGTAACGAAAGAGACAGTCCCCTTTAAATCTTCAACCCAAATGCCTAGAAGTACAATCACCAGGCTTATGGTGGAATAAATTAATGCATTCCAAAGCTATAGCAAAAGTAATTTGTAAGAGAGGAAGACTATGTATTGTTAAAACTAACTGTAGGGAAAGCTGAATCACATAAATAGCATAAAAGTAATTTATTTCTTAGGAAATTCCAGCACGAGAATAGTATTCACAGAGACTTACATAGATAAATACAGCCTTGAAATTTCAATTCAATTCAATTTGTTATTATGGTTCACTGACCAATGCAGAAATCTAACAACTCAGCAATAGCATTTTCCAATAGCCAAGCTGTAATTTTCTTTATGTACCTTAATATTTATATCTTATCTTGGTATCATATAATCAATCCCCAAATAAAAATATAAATCAAACATGTAACATCCCTCTATATTTTTAAAGCAGTGCAAATTGTTAGAACTTTGTTTGTTTACTTATGATTAGTTTGATCATGATTCACGGGGAAAAACTAATTTATAAATTTTATCTCATGCCACTTCACAACTATATGCAGCAGCTATAATTATATTCCTATTTTACAATGAATATACAAAAATGAGAACTGGTGGAAATATCCAAGGAAACTGCTGTAATATTATGCTACTGTTCATGAGATAGCAACTACATATCCTGATCTGTGTTGGTGACAAACCTTTTGTTCAGAAACGAAATTGAAGAGAGCTAGACCAGTAGTTCCCAAAGTGGGTGGTACCACCCCCTGGGGGGCGGTGGGATAACTTAGAGGGGCGGTAAGAGGCAAGGGTGGCGGCAGGGGGGCGCTAAGAGGGGCAAGGGGGGCGGCAGGTGGTTCGCCATACCGGTAGCGACAGCTGGCTGGCCTACTCCCTTCCCTGCAGTCCTGCCATGCTTGGCGGCCTTCCACGCAGCCTTCCTGGCGGTCCCCCATGCCCGCTTGCCTTCCGAGGTCAGCGTCCAGCCCAGCCCGGCCTGGCCAGTGGATGGGCGGGCGGCCCTTGGAAATGCAGACGCTGAGAGGGGCTGCTGCACATGTGCCTGCCCTGTTTCTGCAAAGGCAGACACTCCCCCCTTTGCAGGGCGATCCAAAGAGGTGAGGGGGATGCTGCCCCCGCCAGCCCAGAGACCGCGCTCCCGGATGGCACATGACAGGGGACGCGATGCTGCCAGAGCGCGGTTGCTGCTGCCCCCGCCCCTCTCGCTTTCCCGGCTTCAGCTAGACAAAAAAACAATCACTTCATGGTAAAGAATATTCATGAAGCAAGACAAAATAACATTTGGCCTTGACCATTCTAAAAACAGAGGTGCCATATTGATTGTAATAGCCCTGATAAATTGTGTTCTTTGCTCCTCTACATCCACCATCCTCATCTTACAGGATTAAGATCTTTGATCCATTGTTAGTTATGTCTATGGAGATTCTCAGTCATCCAGGTCATGGTGATCCCAAAGGTGCTTTTTCAAGAGGCAACTTCTGAAGACGTTTTGCTTCTCATCCAAGAAGCTTCTTCAGAGCTGAAGAAGCTTCTTGGATGAGAAGCGAAACGTCTTCAAAAAGAAAAACCAGAAAGTCCAATTGCCTCTTGAAAAAGCACCTTTGGGACATTGTTAGTTATCTTCTGCTGATGCTTCCTTCCAGGGGTGAAATCCAGCAGGTTCTGAAAGGTTCTGGAGAACCGGTAGCGGAAATTTTGAGTAGTTTGGAGAACCGGCAAATACCACCTCTGGCTGGCCCCAGAGTGGGGAAGGAATGGAGATTTTGCAATATCCTTCCCCCAGGAGTGGGGAGGGAATGGAGATTTTGCAGTATCCTTCCCCTGGAGTGGGGAGGGAATGGAGATTTTGCAGTATCCTTCCCCTGGAGTTGGGAGGGAATGGAGATTTTGCAGTATCCTTCCCCTGGAGTGGGAGGGAATGGAGATTTTGCAATATCCTTCCCCCAGGAGTGGGGAGGGAATGGAAATTTTGCAGTATCCTTCCCCTGGAGTGGGGTGGGAATGGAGATTTTGCAGTATCCTTCCCCTGTCACGCCCACCAAGCCACACCACGCCCACCAAGCCATGCCCACAGAACCGGTAGTAAAAAAATTTGGATTTCACCACTGCTTCCTTCTATTCCATTTCCTCCAGAAAAACATTTTTTCGTCATACTCACTTATTGTTGCTTTCCAATGATCTTCCTCAATAACATTCTTACCTACTACCAGTAGTCCTCGACTTACAACTCATAAACAATTCGATTACCAACTGTTGAAAGTTACAACAGCACTGGAAAAAAAAATTGACTTACAACCGGTCCTCACACATGCAACTATTATGGCATCCTCACGGTCATGTGATTCAAAATTCGGGCGTTGGCAACCAGCATCTATTTACAATGGTTGTGTAAGATCATGTTATCACCAGTTGCAACCTTCCCATACAGCTTACAGCAAGCAAAGCCAATGGAGGAAAATGGATTTGCTTAAAGACCGCATGATCCAGTTAATAACTACAGTGATGTGTTTAACAATTGTGGCCAAAAAAAAAAATTTGTAAAACCAGGCGCAACTCACTTACATTTTGGTTAGTAACAGGAATTCTAGTCCCAATTGACTGTAAATTGAGGACTAGCTGCATAACTCATTACTTGTATTCAACTACTTAAGTTCTTGTCTCCCACCATGTCCCCTTTCATCTTCCCCCTCAACAACTCTTCCACAAATCTCATCCCCTCAATACAGGTAGTCCTCGACTTACAACCATTCATTTAGTGACCGTTCGGAGTTACAACAGCACTGAGAAAAAGTGACTTATGAGCATTTTTCACACTTACAACCGTTGCAGCATCCCCGGGGTCATGTGATCAAAATGCAGATGCTTGGCAACTGACTCATATTTATGACAGTTGCAGTGTCCCGGGGTCATGTGGTCACCTTTTGCAACTTTCTGACAAAGTTAATAGGGAATACAGATTCATTTAACAATTTAACTAACTAACTTAACACCTGCAGTGATTCACTTAACAACTGTGGCTAGAAAGTTCATACAATGGGGCAAATCTCACTTAACAAATGTCTCACTTAGCAACAGAAATTTGGAGCTTAATTCCAGTCGTAAGTTGAGGACCACCTGTATCACTGTTCTTTCTTGTTACTGTTTGTAACAGTATGATACTGTTTGTTATAGGATGATCTTATCTGTATCTCAGGTAAAGTAGCATTCAAATGAACTCACTCATGAATTTGTGGACCGATGTCATTTACCAATTCCTTCCTCCAATGGTTTTTTTCTCAGTTTCTTGATCTCCTTTAGGAATTCTCTGGTATTAGGATGCCATATCCGGGTTGCAAAAATTCAGAACACCAGTAGATGGAATCAGAAAGATTTTTAAAAAATATTTTTGCTGCCATGTTGCAGGCATTTGGATTTTTGCAGTCCAGATATAGTAACTTGTCTGGCGGTCTTCCCTTCAAGTACTAACCAGTCCAACCTGACTTAGCTTTTCAGAAATATATTCACTTTTTTATATTTGACTCAGAGGTTAGTATTTTCCATCCTATTAATACGGAGGTTGTGTAGGCAATAGACAGTATGTGTTTTACCCACAGCGTATTCCTGAGGCCTAAGCCAGTAATGAAAATTTTTCCAGTTTCATGGCAAATATTAGACAAGCTGAAAGACATAGTCATCCTCCAATTGTTTCAATCACAGAACACTCGCTACCATTTACTTCAAGATATAATTTTCTTCTCAACCTCCAGCATGAAATAAAACATAATTTCTGGAATGGAGAAAAATATTTTTTTTACTGAAACTATTGCAATACAATAGCAGAGACATCACCCTGCCAACAAAAGTGCGTATAGTCAAGGCTATCATTTTCCTAGTTGCAATATATGGCTGTGAAAGTTGGACCATACGAAAGGCTAAGCGCCAAAGAATTGAGGCCTTTGAACTATGGTGCTGGAGAAGACTCCTGCGAGTCCCTTGGACTGCAAGGCGATCAAACCGGTCAGTCCTAGAGGAGATCAACCCTGACTGCTCTTTAGAAGGCCAGATCCTGAAGATGAAACTCAAATACTTTGGCCACCTAATGAGAAGGAAGGACTCACTGGAGAAGAGCCTAATGCTGGGAAAGATTGAGGGCAAAAGAAGAAGGGGACGACAGAGAATGAAGTGGATGGAGTCACTGAAGGAGTAGGTGTGAGCTTAAATGGACTCCAGAGGATGGTAGAGGACAGGAAGGCCTGGAGGAATGTTGTCCATGGGGTCGCGATGGGTCGGACATGACTTCGCAACTAACAACAACAACAACAATTGCAATACAAATGGAGTAGCGAGACTCACGGAGCCCATAAAAAGTCTTATCAAGTGTAAAGCCACAGAAATGTCTCTGATGGAACGAATAGTAAACATGACAGAGATCTCTAATAATTAGTCATTTTAGGAGCAGAGATGTACCAAACCAGGCTGTGTGCCCATCTACTTGAGTGTCAACTACTCTTACTAGTAGTAAATCTTCAGGGCATGATATAATCGCCCTTCCCATCCCTGATTCTTTGATTTCTTTTAAATAAAGAAATAAAAAACCAACATGGGATCTTCTGGAAACCAACCAGAAGACCTCTGCCTGGAAAAGATGTTGTCCCTGTCTTATTAAATTATTATTAAATAGATATAATGCCCAAGTTATGATCATAATGGAGCCTACCCATGACTATCGTAAGTCATACCAGTTGTAAAACTGTATGTCACATGTCCAGTCCAATTTTATGATATATTTTTTTCAGTGATTGTTCAACAAACATACTGGTCGTTAGGGATCTGGCCCGCGGGCCTTGAGTTTTACACCCCTGAACTAAGGAAAACCATCAGCTCCATTCAAACCAGGAAATCAACTCCACAGGAAAGCTAAAACTAATGTTATTACAAATTGGCTATAATAACAGTATCTTGCAGCTCTGATTGTGCTGTGCATCCTTCTCTTTCTTATACTCCAGTGAATCAGAAGAGCACCTGCCTGACCTGCTTTTGAACATTACCTCAGTCCTGTGGACTTAAAAAAAAAAAGCTTCAGCCATTTTGCCTGGCAACAGTTCTTGCCTATTTCCATCAAGATCATCTCCTATAATGTCTACAGAAGCCACGGAAGCGAAGCCAACGTGTAGTGGCAAGGCCTTAGGGCCACTTTTGCATTTATTTTATTGCTGCTTCTTCTTCTTCAGCGGATGCCTGACAGCTTTCTCCTTGGTTCTAATTAATTAACCAACTTCTGCCAGCTCCGTTCATTCTTGAAAAGTTATTTATTTTGTTTCGCAACGTTTATGTGCACAGTACTAGTGTTGTGTACACAGATTACAATTTAATGAAGTTCAGAACCCCCTCACACAGCAGGCATTTTCTGATCCAGCCAGAAAACAGAGTCTTGTATATATATTTCTGACTAATTTTAATCTCACTCAGTTTTTTTTTTACCCCACTTGATCCCTTTTCATATATACCCTCCTTCTCTCTTTGTCTTTTTCAACATTAGAGTTTACAATGAGTGATACACATAACCTTTTCTTATCTTCCTCCCCACTGGGTGCCAATAGCCTGGTCTATCTAATTAAAAACTACTTTATTCTGTCAATAAATAAGGGTCATTTCAATATTGGGGACTGCATTTTCTCTCCAGGCTAGTCCATAAATAAAAGTGGTTTTTTTTTTCTAATTCTCCGGATCAAATGGTTGCTCTTTACAGGCCAAAATCATAAGCCAAAGAACAAATCTTCCACCCGCAAGAAAAGCTGAACAGGAAGAGACCAAATAGACAGAATTCTTGTTCATTCTGGCTTCTTGTGGTTATTAACTGATGTACTTATCATGGCTTGGTAAACAGAGTTTGTTGAATAAATTACAATTGACTGATCTCAGAGTTCACTTGATGAGAAGGTCAAGAAATGATGACTGCTGGGTGCAGCACTGGAAATCAATCCCAATGCAGCCTTTTCTTCTTAGTTTCTAAAAGAAAAAATGGGTACTGTATTCGCCGGAACCAGAGCAAGAGACTGAGAGAAGGGCAGGTTTGGGAAAGAGAGGCAACCTTTGAAGCAAACGCATAGAGAAGACTGGGGAATAAGGAAGGAGAGAAAAGAGGATTAGAGAATCAATTGAAATGCTAGCTGGGGAATTTGGGGAGTTCCACACATCTAAAAGTTGCCAAGTTTCAAAAATTTCAAAAAATGCTGGGTTAGACAAATTCAACCTCTCAAGAGCATCACTCAAGCATTCAAGAATGAACAAAGAAGACGGGAGAATTTTGGTGATAATTTTGGGCAGAGAAGATATCCTGTAACAAGTTGGCCCAAAGAAGAGTGAATCATGTTTTTCATTCATTCATTCATTCATTCATTCATTCATTCATTCATTCACTCATTCACTCATTCATTCATTCATCATATTTAGAGACTGCCCGTCCCCCTCATGGAGAAATTCTGGGCGGTGTAGAAATAGACCAAAAAACATAAAAGCTATATACAAATATTATAATAAAAACAGTTAAAAACAAGACTAAAACAATTAAAAGGCAGGATTAAAAGGCAGGGGACTGTTCTTGAATACTCAAGGGAGATTGGCTAAACCTGTGAATGAAACTATATTTTTTGACAAATGTTATGTTCTAACTGTTTAAACTGTGTTACATGGTTCCAACCAGGTCCAGCGTTTGAGCGGGAAAAAGCTCAAACGCTATTGGCTGGTCTGTCTGACAGCTCCCTATAAAAGGGCAAGCTGTCAGACTGCTCTTTGCTGGTTGCTGATACAAGAGCTGAAATAAAGAGCTGTTTTGGAAGTCTGTCTCCTGTCATCTCTGCCCACTATCTAACAGTGGCGACGAGGGCTTGGGTTCAGGAGAACCGTGACTGCTTCTTCAGCGATTCCAACCAGCCAGGTGGCTGCCTGTCTGCCTACTCTCTGCCACGATG
>QLTV01003646.1:1769354-1818984 GCA_003457575.1 Thermophis baileyi
TAATATAATATAATATAATATAATACAATACAATACAATACACAATACAATACAATACACAATACAATACAATACACAATACAATACAATACAATACAATACAATACAATCACCCCCCCACCTCTCGCCCCAGTGACAGGAGATCACACAAGCCATTTAATTATAGACATTATATGTTAACTAAAATTTTAGTTTAGAAAATTAAATGGAATGAAATAATGGGACATCAACTTCAAAGGTTGTAGGAATATACACTACACAATACAATACAATACACAATACAATACAATACAATACAATACAATACAATCACCCCCCCACCTCTCGCCCCAGTGACAGGAGATCACACAAGCCATTTAATGGGCTCCATCCCACTCTGGGTTCCCCAGGCCCGCTGGCAGAACCAGGTCTTCAGCCTCTTGCAGAAGAGTGTTAGAGTGGGGGCCATTCTAATCTCTAGGGGAATGATGTTCCAGAGAGAGGGAGCCACCACGGAGGAGGCCCTTCTTCTGGGTCCCACCAGGTGTATCTCCCTAGGGGATGGGACCCACAACATTCCCTGCCTCCCCGCTCTGATGGGTCGGGTAGATGTAACCGGCAAGAGACGGTCCCTCAGATAACCTGGTCCCAAGCCATGAAGGGCTTTAAAGGTGACAACCAGCACCTTGAATTGCACCCAGAAGCAAATCAGCAGCCAATGCAGCTCCCGCAGGAGAGGTGATACATGTGCACACCAGGATCTGCACAAAACCATGCGGGCCGCTGCATTTTGCATCAACTGGAGCTTCCGGATGCTCTTCAAGGGCAGCCCCATGTAGAGCGCGTTGCAATAGTCAAGACAGGAAGTGACTAGGGCATGAGTGACTGTGAGTATTATTTTATTATTTATTTATTTTATTTTATTATTTTATTTTTTATTTTATCATTTTATTTTATTTTATTTATTATAATTTATCTTCCACATTTCTGAACTGCCCATCTCCCTCAAAGAGCAACTCTAGATACAATAAAATGTTAAGATATACAAACAGCATGTACAAAGGCTAAAAATTTAGAAGGAGGCAAGAGTGATTAAACACTATTAAAATTAGTTGAAAGGCGAAGGGAGGGGTTGCAGCAGCGGTGGGTTGCTCCCGGTTCGGCCCGGTTCTTAGAACCAGTAGTGGCGGTGGCAGGAGGCTCCGCCCACCTGCCCGGGAGGCTCCGCCCACCCACCCAGGACACTCCGCCCACCCACCCGGAACACTCCGCCCGCCCGCCTGGGACGCTCTGCCCGCCCGGGACGCTTCTGCACATGCGCAGAAGTATTGCGCGCGCACGCCAGTGTGCCCACCAACTGGTAGTAAAGGGTTTTAGAACCCACTACTGGTTTTCAGGGCACTAACCAGCCCTCCTTTTCAAAAGGCCAGGAGAATGGAGGCCTGGCTCATCTTGGGTGGGGGATATTCCACAGGATGGGAGCAACAGCAAAGAAGATTCTTTTCCTGGACCTCAGACAACTGGAGTTCTTTAACTGATAGGATCTGCAACATAACTTCCCTGCCTGGCCAGATGGCATGGGCTAATGTAATGGGACAAAGAGATTTCCCTAGGTCTATTGTATTTACACTACTGAATATTATCACAGATTTAGCTGGCAGTACTGTAAGGATTAGTTCTCAAGCGGATAAAGATTCAGAAGATGGCTTTGCAAATAGACCCCTCCAGAATCAACTGTTATCAGTAAAAAGAGTCATCCCCTCCCCAATTCACACTAAAGCCATTCCAGAAAAATCACAAAAGGCTCCATTCAAATGGTCTGAGATGATCAATCAGTTCTAAGGGAAACCGTTTATTTGCTTAATTTTTTTTTTGTACCCCCATTCCTTTCACTTCAATGAATCCTGTTAAGAGGTCTCTGTGTGATTTATGCCTGGGAAAAGAAATTACCGTCCAAGAGTTTGACAAATGCTCATTCTTGTCCTAAGTTTGTATAGCAAAAAAAGTTTGAGTAAACTTAGAATGGGGTCATATATGGGATAACTTCTTATTCTTTGGCATCTTCAAGGACAATAAAGGAATATGCAAGCAAGATAACATTTCCTGGGCTTTTGATGAACATCTTCCCATCATTCGTCCAGATCTGTTTGAAGAGTTCCCAGAATCAGCATTGGAAATGACTTCAGAGATCATTTAGGGCAGGATCTGCTAAAGTATAGAGCTCTGCCTTGGTATTGAATCTAATCCAGCCCTTTCCCCATGAAACAAGATATCTCTCCCACCCACGGCGCCTTTTAACTTCTTCCTTGAAAACTGCTAAAAGAGGAGATTCTGTGATATCCTTAAGCCACTTAGCCTGCTGCTGAAGTAACTTCTCTTACTGTCAGAACATTTTTCTCTAATGTTTAAACCCAATCTTCCTTTTGTATTTCAAACTTAAAACTTCTTAAACAACTGTTTGTAGTAACAAGCGTATATTCCTGTTCAATTGACATTAACCATTCAGTTCTTAAGGCATTCTTTTCTCGGTATGCTTTGCCTTCTAGAATATTTATAATCCTTTGAAGTTCTTTAGTAAATCTGCATCTCTTTGGATCAGATTTGCCAATAGGCAGAGCTGAAAGTGAGCGCCACCACCTCAAAACAAACACATTGCAAACATGGAGTGAATTCATTTGATCTAGTAACATATTTTAGTATTGACTGATCCAAGAGACCATAACATTTGCCTTTCGTTTTTGTTCCATTTTTTTTCTTCCTTCCTTCCCAAAACCACTTGTGACCATTGAAATTAAAGGCAGGCTGCTTTAATATCATTTATCCCCTTTTAAGGTTAGAAACATAAAAATATGTATTGATCAGAGGTGGGTTCCTGCCGGTTCGGACCGGCTCTATAGAACCGGTAGCGGGAATTTCCCCCCGCTCGCCGAACTGGCAGTGATGGCCGGCTGGACACGCCCCTGAACCGGCTCTTGCGACGGCGGCGCCATCTTGTTTTTTGCTTCTGCACATGCGCAGAAGCTTGGTTTTTAGCACTGCGCATGCGCATGTGCTCACGCTCGCACACCGTGCCCACGCCGCATGTGAGGAAGCAAACCAGCAGCGATGTAAGTCAAAACCCACCCCTGGTATTGATGCTATGTTCCTTCCTTTGAGTCTGGTCTATTTTTTTTTTTAAATGTAAATCATAAAAATATCTTTATGCTCTTTTCAATTGCAAAGACTTTTGAAGCTAAGATATTAAGAAAGATTTATCTTCCAAGAAAGCTTTTGAATTGATATAATCCCTGGACTTCTGAATATGTATTATCTTTAAAACAGTATTATTATTATTATTATGGCTGGTTACAGAGTCAGCCAGATGTTTAAACTAGATTTGGCATTTTTATCCACCCAATGAGTTCTTCTCAAGATCCTATTGATATTGTTGTTTGATGGTGTTAAAGGTATCGTCACAGGATATAAGCTGTTCCAAGAAAAGCTGCCTTTTGCAATTGACTGATGATAGAATATAGATTAGAATATAGAATAACAGAGTTGGAGGTCTTCTAGTCCAACCTCCTGCTTAGGCAGGAAACCCTATACCATTTCAGACAAATGGTTATCCAATCTCTTAAAAACTTCCAGTGTTGGAGCTTTCACAACTTTTGGAGGCAAGTTGTTCCACTGATTAATTGTTCTAACTGTCAGGAAATGTCTCCTTACTTACTCCTTTCTAGGTTGCTTCTCTCCTTGATTAGTTTCCATCCATTACTTCTTGTTCTGCCTTCAAGGTGCTTTGGAGAATAGCTTGACTGATTCCCTCTTCTTTGTGGCATGATGTTTTTGTTTGTCAATGTTGATGGTGTTGAAGTGTATTGGTGTGATGTTTTGAGACTGCACCCAAAGCGCCTATCACTATTGGTATTATTTTTGCTTTCTTCTGCCGCTGTTGTTTTACTTCTATTTGCAGGTCTTTGTATTTTGTGATTTTCTCCAGTTCTTCCTGTTTTACTCTACTGTCTCCAGATACTGCCATGTTCACTATCCAGACTTTTTTGTTTTTCTTATTGATAGTTAAGTCTGGGGTGTTGTGGCAGGGGCTCATCTGTTTGAATTTTAAAGTCCCAGAGCACTTTAGCTTCTTCATTTTCCTTGTATTATTATTATTTATAGAGATGTTTTTTCCCCCCTATGGATGGCTCTTGAAACCACTTCCAAACAATAAACACAGTGACCATCACAATTCCTTTTACAATATCATTTTGTGATCAGTTTTTACTGCTACTAATGGAAAGAAATGGCTTAGTTCCACCGTAGGAGAGCTGAAGTTGCCTTAACTTTATGACTTCCTCCACTCTGCACTAAATGGAGGTTTTTGGGGTTTTTTTGTCATCGAATTCTTGTCTAAAGCATTCTTTCCCTCTCATTTTTCAAGCCTTTCATCATCTATCTCTTCCAAGAGCTTTCCTACATCCCTTCCATTCGTCTGTCATGCTGCTAAACTAGTTCATTTGCTCAAAATCCTGATGTGCATCCATTCTCTCTCCCGGTTGTCAGTTCTTTTTGACTAGCTTTAAAATAAGAGCTCTTTCTAAAAGAGGGCTGCTTTAATTTCAATTTTGCAAGTGTCTTTGTGGGGAAGGATGGGGAGAATAAGTCTATCTTCTACGTGGGCAGTTTTTCATTGGCTTAAAAAGCAAAAAAAACCCCACCTCCTATTTTACACATATAGTAGCAAATGTAGGTCGATCTACCACTCCGTTAGAAGCTGTTGACAGTCCAGGCATTTTGATAAAGATGGTATCTTCCCATTGGACAGACACAGTAGAGGAAGGGTTCCCAAGACAGTATTTGCTGCGAATCTACCTGCATATTTTTTGCTGTAAATTACTAGGTGTTCCACTGAATTTGAAAAAGAGATGGCAATTTATAGGCTAAGAGCATGCTTTGCTGGCATTAAAAAAAAAAACCAAAGTTCCTCTAGAAAATGTGCTAAAAAAAAAGAACATGGCTTCAGATTTAACTTTTCAGGAGGCTAATTAAATGTAAAAGAAGAGTAGACTCTTATTCCTTTAATAGATTTAGAATAACTTTATTGTCACTTTGAATGTACACTAATCGGCATATAGTAAAATGAAATTTCATTGCATACAGCTCTCAAAGGGTCTCCACCTCCAATATATACTACATAAACATGACTAAATAAATAAATAAATAAATACAAAATTATGCATATACCCACATATATTATATGACACACAGTGGTGGGTTTCTCTTACCTTTGCTACCGGTTCGGGAACGAGAGCGTGCAACGCTTCTGTGCATGCGCAGAAGCTCCGTGATGACGTTCTGCTGGGTGGGCGGAGCCTCCCGCCGCCACTGCTACCGGTTCGCTGGTAGGAACCCACCACTGATGACACAGAGAAAGTCTAGTTTGGGTGTATATATGTACATGGCGAGAGAAATGAATCATGCGAGTTTACCAGACAAATGGCATAGGGAACAAATAAATAGGCACAATACAGTAAACAATAAACTAAAAGATAAAGGAGTCCCTGCAGATTTTACTCCCCTAGCCATAGCTGACTTTAGGGGCGGTGCTTATCTCCGTTTCTAAGCTATTAAGCCAGCATTGTCTGAAGACATTTCCATGGTCATGTGGCTAGCACGTATCTTGTCTTTTTATGTACACTGAGAGCATATGCACCAAAGACAAATTCCTTGTGTGTCCAATCACACTTGGCCAATAAAGAATTCTATTCTATTCTATCCCACCACAGTGCAGAATGTGCTACAAAACACGGAGCGCTGTTATCTTTCCACCGAAGTGGTACCTATTTATCTACTTATAGAATCATAGGGCTGAAAGGGACCTTGGAGGTCTTCTAGTCCAACTCCTTGCCCGTGGCAGGAGACCTTATAGCACCCCAGACACCTGGTTGCCCAATCCTTTCTTGAAAACCTCCAGTGATGAAAGCACCCACAACCCCGGGAGGCAAGCTGTTCCATTGATTAATTGTACTTGCATTTACATGCTTTCGAACTGCTAGATTGGCAGGAGCTGAGGCAAGTGACAGGTGCTCACTCCATCATGAGGGAGTAAGGCTTGAACCGCCAGAGTATAGACCCTCTCTGGCATCTTTTAAGCCACCAAGCCACTGCACCACTAAAACCCTAAACTATGGCTAGTAAATTATAGGGGCTGGGTCAAAAACAACATGCCTTATTAAGGTTCAGGAACTAGGCCATTGTATTAAGTTATATTTGGTTTTTGTGAACACAACCATTTTGGTGAGTTAATCATGATTATCTGTTATGTGAATGGAGGCATACTATACTGCAGGCAACCTCTGTGCTATCTGATTTTATGTGGCCCATGGAACTCTTTCAGACCATGACTGCTCAAAATTTCCCGCTCTTTTGAATTAGAAAACAGATGATAGCCATAGTGTAAACTTACAAAAACCTACTGTAATTAAATTAACAAAACGAATCTTTTCCAAACTTCCTTTCAAAATCAATGCTGACCATCTGTGTAATATGGCTACCTCTATTTTGTGTTTTCATCTTCCCAAAATATTAAGGAGGCACATTGTTGCTTGGTTCCTACCTGCTACACCTGGACTGTAGGACGACGGGGCAGCCAGAATGAATATAGAATCTCAAAGATACTCTGGCTCCAAAGCCATATAATATTTCAGAGGTTAACATTACCATCCTTTGGAAGCCATTGTACTGCCTACAATTTTATACTAACAAACACTATGACTCATCAGCATGAGTGTTGCTACATTTTGCACCAGTTGAGTTTCCATCTAGACTTCAAGGGTAATGAAACATCTGCAAGAAAACAACCAAGCTCAGAGAGCACCAAGGACCCCTCATTTCAACCCTGAGTTACAAATATTTTTTATCAATTCCTACATATGACAAACATCAGTTTTAGATTTCTATCCTTTTGTCCGATTACAAGAATTTGCCTTGTTTATTCCATGCCCAGAAGTCAAGTGCACTTGTTGATAGAGCTGGCCTTATGTATATACATGTGTACATTTCTACATACACCCAAATGCACACATCTGTTTTTAAAAGTTTTTAAAGAAGTAATCACATGCTCTCCCCTCTTGCATGAAAGCAACCTAGAAAAATGCTGAGTTGACTTTTCCCCCTTTGATGTTCTCCACTATACTTACTTCCTGGGTTATAATATAGTGCAACGTTTGCAACCTGCTCATCAAGCGAGATGTCATTATGTCATCTTTTCATTTTTCAGCCCCTCATCTCGATAAACCATGGAAAACTATTATTTTAATCACGGGAGAGTGAACTGGCACACCTCAGCAAGAGCACATCATCCCAGGTGCAAAAGCTTCAAAGCCGCTAGCGGAACATGGCCTTTATGCAGCTTCCTCTATTTGAAGTCTTAAAGGAATAATTTGTTACCTACTTTTTCTTAATGGGAAATGCGCTTTAGGCATTGAGATACTGGAAAAGAAACAGCCAGCAGTTTAATCGTGTTTACCTCCACTCATACCTCACGACTTTAGTGTTGTTTTCCAAGGCAAAATAGCACACAGTGCTGCATTTATTTTACTTCTTCAATCATTTTTGTGTTTTTGAAAAAGTTTGTGGAAAACTATCCTCCGACGGATGAGAAAAACAAAACAAACAATACCAATACTAAGAGCTGTTGTTGTCTGTGCTGCAACCCCACCTCTTAAGTTAGATTTGATTAGCACTGGATGGGAAAACAACTTGAGAATTAGGAAAGTTGGCTAGATCAGATAGTTTAAAAAAATACATAAATCTAGAGATGGGCAAGAGTAAGCCGCCTCTATATTGTTGTTGCCACGAAAATTGCATGGATGTGTTCACAGAGTCATCGAAAAATATTCAACTCAAAAGATACGTTATCTTTTTGCTTGAAATGAATGCATGCATGTCGGTGTACGTATAAAATTGTCATGAATGTGGGAAAATTCTATTTCAAGATTGAATATCTTGATGCTCAAAGATTAAAGGAAAATTGGCTTGCAGGTAAATGGATGGAAACAACCAAAGCCCTGGAAAATAAAATGCTGAGACACCAATCAGAAGGGTTGCTTTCTTCTCTCAAGTGGAATTTTTTTTTTGTAACAGGAGAAGACAGACTCCATTTTGTCTTTGAGTTTGTAGAGGTTGTGCTTTCTCCTCCAAAGCTGGTTGAAAGAAAAGGAAGGGAAAAGCCCCCAGCTAACAGCAAGAAAACTGGATCTAATGAGCTTTAAGTGGAGGAATCGGTGAAGCTAGTTGTGATATAGATTTTGTTTTATTTCTTGGACTGAAATCTTATATGTGTGCAGTTCTGGGGTAGAGAGAACATCTAATCCTTAGTTTGGTAGGATCTGAGATGAACTTGGTCAATAGGTATTTGTTCACTCCTTTTTCTTTTCTTCATGTTTTCAGCTTCTGGGTTTCTGACCTTGCTATGTAGAACAAATATTTAAATTGTTTCTGAATCAGAGTGGTTCATTTTGAAGGGAACGTAGCCTTCCTTGTCACCATAGGCTACTGAAAAACAGACGTTGTCACTTGCCCCTCCCTGGATAAGTCAGTGTCAAAGAAGGTTTCTCTGGAGTAATGTGACTGATAGGCAGCATAACCAGTCAGTGATCCCTCAGGAGTTGCGGAGAGGACACAGAATGGATATAGAAGATAAGGGAGAACTCACATTGAAAGTTATAGAGCCGAGGTGGCGCAGTGGTTAGAGTGCAGCACTGCAGGCTACTTCAGCTGACTGCTAGCTGCAGTTCAGCGGTTCAAATCTCACCGGCTCAGGGTTGACTCAGCCTTCCATCCTTCCGAGGTGGGTAAAATGAGGACCCAGATTGTTGGGGGCAATATGCTGACTCTGTGAACCGCTTAGAGAGGGCTGTAAAGCACTATGAAGCGGTATATAAGTCTAAGTGCTATTGCTATTGCTATAAAGTGGGGGAGCCATCACATTCTCTGTCTGCATAGGAAAATCAGTACACATAGACTAATGGTAGGAAAATTAGAAAAACTGTGCAACAGTCTTAATGAATGGGGAACCAGTGAAGAAAAATATTCAATTATCTCACATAAATAGACGGGTGGAAACACGACTAGGCCATTCAGAGATCCATTCAGAATGAAAACGATGACTAGTGAGCATCTGCTTAGAAAAAGGCATGTTTTCTTTAGAAATGTAATTTAAGCAAATTTCTATTCGTACATGTACGTGGAAGAGGAAATTATCAACAGGCTTGAATAATTTGATTGCTTATGGTGAACAAGAGAATTAGTGAGGATTGAAGAGCAATAAATATTTCAAAATATGAGACACACCTAATGTGTCTCACACCAGAGTGGAAAGGTAAAAAGGTAAAAGGAGTCCCTGTGGATTTTACTCTGCTAGTTGTTGCTGACTATGGGGGGGGGGGCAGTGCTCATCTCTATTTCAAAACTATTGAGCCAGTGCTATTCAAAGACATTTCTGTGGTCATGTGGCCAGCATGATGTCATGGAACGCCGTTACCTTCCCACCACAGTGGTACCTACCGGTATTCATCTACTTGCATTTCCAATGCTTTTGAACTGCTAGGTTGGCAGGAGCTGGGGTGAGAACAGGAGCTCACTCCATCACATAGCATTCAGCTCTTGAACCTGGGCTGCCAGCTTTCCAGCCAACAATAGCAATAGCAATAGTACTTAGACTTATATACCGCTTCACAGTGCTTTACAGCCTGCTCTAAGAGGTTCACAGAGTCAGCATTTTGCCCCCAACAATCTGAGTCCTCATTTTACCCACCTCGGAAGGATGGAAGGCTGAGTCAACCTTGAGCCTGGTGAGATTCGATCTGCCAAACTGCTGGCAGCCGATGATCAGCAGAAGTAGCCTGCAGTACTGCACTCTAACCACTGCACCCAGTGGTTTAACTGCTGAGCCACTTCGTCGCCTGTCAAGAGTGGAAAAAAGGAAAGAAATAAGAATTAAAATAGAACAATGAGACTAAGAAAAAAAAATAGGACTTATGCATGGAAAAATTTTAAGAGACATTTATTTCTCAATAGAATTAATGAAAAATATTGTTATGTAAAAGAAAATGATGAAAGACTATTATATATAAGCAAGCATTATTATTATTATTATTATTATTATTATTATTATTATTATTATTATTATTATTACTATTACTATTACTATTATTACTAGTACAATTATTATTAATTTGTAAAAGTAAATGGACTCAGACAATACACTGTTGATTAAGCACTTGTGTATGTTTCATGTTTCATCCATAGCCGTGTAGTTTCGATGGCCAGGTCGCTATTATTACTATTATTATTACTATTACTATTACTATTATTACTAGTACAATTATTATTAATTTGTAAAAGTAAATGGACTCAGACAATACACTGTTGATTAAGCACTTGTGTATATTAAAGGAAAAAATGTATAAATATAAATAAAAAAAATAATGAAAAATATAGGCAAGGAAGAGGATGTGGATTAACAGATGCCAAAGTGAGTGGAGCTACACTAAAGGGAAGCATGAAAAAGAATGCCTGGTAGAAGTGAAAGTGAAATGAAAGAGGCTGTGGATGAAAAAAATGCATATAGGGAAATAATTGATGTCAAAAATAATGAGAAAAAATATACTGCATAATGTATACATAGCAGTAGTGGGTTTCACTTACCTTTGCTACTGGTTCGGGAACAGGAGTGCACGGGCGTGTGCGCAATGCTTCTGCGCATGCACAGAAGCTTCTGCGCATGCGCAGAGCATTTTTGATGACGTCCGGGTGGGTGGGTGGAGCCTCTCGCCACCGCTGCTACCGGTTCACCCGAACCGGTAGCAACCCACCACTGATACATAGGAAAAAAAATAGATACAATGGGTATAGTTAAAAAAAGCAAGGAACTTTTAGTAGTAAGAGGCTTAAAAGAGTGTTCTTGATGGAAATAATACATTGTTCTGAAAATGAGTGAAAAGGGTTAAATAGGAAGACTGGTTTGGCAACCATGAGAACATTTAGGAAAGAGTGTTTTGCATGGAGTAATAGTAATATAGACAATGGGAAATGGAAAACCACTGGTGATAGTGATTAAGGCATTAGACTAGGACCAGGAAGATCCAAGTTTAAGTCCAGTTTTAGTCATGCAAGCTTACTGGTTGGCTTTTGGCCAATCACCTTCTCCTAGTCCTACTTATTTCACAGGATGTTATAGAGGAAAATTGAAGGAGTGCTAGGTATAGTGCCTTCAGGCAGGTAATAGATATAAAAAGAAATATATAACAAAATAAACAGCTGACTGCAATAAATGTTAGCGCCCAGGAAAATTTGATGTAAAGTAATAAATACCACGAGAATGTGGGAATCTGTGAGTGTGCAAGAAGAGGTAAACATTGATATGTATGTGATGTCTTGACCCAGGTACCTAATTCAGAATTTCCTGGATTAAATTATCCTTTCCCATAATTTTGGCATTATTGCAGTTTGTTGCTCTATATGAGAATGTTGGGGGAAAAAACACCCGGATATGCTGTGTATGTGACATGGCTTAGGACTCAAACAATGACTCTGATATTGAAGAAGAGGCTCCAGCAGAACCTCAGAATATCAGCCTCAAACTGGGAGACACAAAAGCCAAGAATCACCTGAGGCTGATCAAATACAGGAAACATCAGTCAGATGAGGCTGTAAGGCTTCCTAGCCTCTGCATCAGCAGTGGGTTGCTCCCGGTTCGGCCCGGTTCTGCAAACAGGTAGCGGCGGCGGTGGGAGGCTCCGCCCACCCGCCTGGGATGCTTCTGCGCATGTGCAGAAGCGTTGCGCGCGTGCGAGAGCGCGAACCAGTAGCAACGGGTTTTAGAACCCACTACTGTTCTGCATAGCAATACCAATAGCACTTAGACTTATATACCGCTTCACAGTGCTTTACAGCCCTCTCTAAGCGGTTCACAGAGTCAGCATAATGCCCCCAAACAATCTGGGTCCTCATTTTACCCACCTCGGAAGGATGGAAGGCTGAGTCAACCTTGAGCCGGTGAGATTTGAACTGCCGAACTGCAGCTAGCAGTCAGCTGAAGTAGCCTGCAGTGCTGCACTCTAACCACTGCGCCACCTCGGCTCTAAGATGCCACCTTGCATCCAAGTGAATAGAGCGAAAAACAGAGGAAAGACATTCTATGAGACTCCTTGCCAAGCAAAGGAGTAAATCGCTTGATTAAAAACAGGTGGCTGCAGCCTGATTTAAGAAGAAGCCCTGACCCATTCTGGAAACAATTGCCCAATCAACTGGCTCTTGCATGACATTTATGTGGATTCTCCACGTGAAATTCTAAACTTTGGACTAGCCGACAACCCTGATCTAGATCTTGAAACTCTGGACTAGATATTACCCAGATGGGTAATGAAATATCTTCAAGCAAACAACCAAGCTCAGAGTACCAAAGACTCCACAGTTCAACCCTGAGCTACATATATTCCCTTCTTTTGGTAGTTTGTTAAGTGTGAGTTGGAAGATGTTTTACAGAATTCTGACTGAAAGGACATGAAAAGTAACAATAAAAAAGCTTCAAGAATTGATGCACAATTTTTCATTGGGCAGCAGGTGTGCAGACTAAATTTATCTTTTCAGCAGGTTTCTGAGAAATATATTAACATGAGTAAAGAAACTGACTTTGTAGATTTGGCAGAAATGGTGATGTGTTATGTTCCCTTTTACATCTAATGTATTTATGGAGAAATATTTAAAGAATATTTCTGATATTAGATGTTAGGTCTAAATGTACTACTATTGTATGCAGACAATGCTGTGTAGCTGGCTGAGAACGGAATGATTTCCAATGAATATCAGATTATAAGATGCAACAAGGAATAAGGCTCTGAAAATTAATATATCAAAGAGCAAAGGAGTTGTGTTTGACAGATTAAAAAGTGCTTGCAATTCCATATTATGAAAAAATGGCAAAAAATCTAGAGCAAATAGATTACCTGTTTCTTGGGGGAATGTTTATTATTCTTCTGTGTCTAGATCAACTTTTAAACTTCCAGAATGAACCCACCTTCTTGGCTTTGTTGTTGGCCAAAAATAAGTCATTATTGGTACATGTTTCTGGTAGTAGCTGACATACCACCAGATGAGCCAGGCTCTGCATCTCTCCACATTCACACACCGTGTTGTTAACTGCTAAGAGCTTCCATTCAGCATATTGGAATACACTTAGGCACTCCAACTTTCAACCTATTCAGGATCCTCCAAGTAGTATAAGGGAGGTTGGATCCTTCAACCAGATTCTCCTTTAATGTTATTCCTTGCTTGATGGTCTCCTTCCTCCATCTTTAAATTTGATTTCATTCTTGTGTATGGCAAGAATGTTTCTTCTTGCCATATAATTGTTCCTAGATCTGAGTTGGTGGGCTTGGGGCATATGTCCATTCAGAGCAGGGGTGGGTTCTAACTTACCTCGCTGCTGGTTCGCTTCCTCCCACGCTGCGTGGGCGCGCGCGCGCTTCACACGCACGTGCATGCGCAGTGCAAAAAAATAAAAAAAATTCCCCCCCCCCAAAAGCCAAAAACAAGATGGCGATGCATGCGCAGTGCCGGAAACTCGGCTTCTGCGCATGCGCAGAAGAAAAAAAAACCGGAATAAATTCCCCCCCCCAAAAAATAAATAAAATAAATAAAATAAAAAAAGATGGCGGCGTCCACGGACCAGCACCGACCGAACCGGATCTGTGACATCATCGTGACGTCACCAGCGGGTCGCTACCGGTTCGGGCGAACCGGTCCGAACCGGGAGGAATGCACCTCTGGTTCAGAGGATGTCAAGGGTTATTCTCTTGCTTAGTTCTCTTGGCGTCTGCTGCTACTTCTCTCCTGATCTTAGGTGGGGCAATGCCAGCGAGAGGATATATTTTCTCCAAAACATATCCTGGTAGTAGCCGACATAGATCAAATTTGGGAATGTTTATTAAAGATGGGGAAATGAATGAAGAAAGTTTAAAATGTGCAAATGTTAGCAGAAATGTAGTGGATTGTAGGTGGTCCATTGAGCAAAATGAACCTTTGCAAAATAAAGTGAAAATAACTGTACGACAGGGAGTTTCTGATCTCTTTTTAACAAGGAAGTGAGCTGGGAACATTAAGAGTCATGCAAATGTTAAGTTGAATGCAATATGGATTGGTTGCTGAAGAAGTGTGTGTGGTCATAGGCATCTGTTCCTAATCATGAAAATGGAAAAATGACAAACTCCACTTTCTATGATTACATTGCAGTGTGTGTGAGTGAGTGTGTGTGGAATAGAATTTGCACTGAAGTTTTGTCATGAATATTCCATATGGGGACGTATAGTTAATAGTTTGGGTGTAAAGTAAATCTGTGTTTCTTTTTCCTTTCTTTCATATTACACCTGTAGTTTCTTTTGCTCATTACATCTATCATGGAATCATAGGGCTGGAAGGGACATTGAAGGTCTTCTAGTCCAACCTCCTGTCCAAGACGGGAATCCTTAGGCCATCGGATAAATGTTTGTCCATTCCTTTCTTGCACTTATTTGCCATAGTATATAGTAGCGTATGTGTGCAAGCAAAGTAGAGTGAAATGTTATTGATCTTTGTGTATTGAAATCCAGATCCAAGTTCCCGCTCAGCCATGACACTTGCTAGATGTTGTTCTATCCATTATTGGCTTAGATTATGCAACACAGGATACCATGGTTTATTGATCAAACTATGGTTGGCTGGATGTGTCCAATATGAAAAACTCATAAACCAGGATTAAAAAAAAAGTGGTTGAATTCACACAGCACTTTACGTCAACCCAAATATCGCATCACCATTTATATGGTTTATGAACCATGATTTAGCATATTGTGCCATGCCTTCCCTCCATTTAAGACAGCAGGAAGATGATGAGTCATGAGGTTTATTCATCACCTGGAACTCCTTGGAAGAAGTGTTGACAGAAAAATCTACATAATGATAATAGTAGCTCTGTGTGGTTCTTGGCAAGCTCTCGGCAGAGGGGGCCAAATGATAAAAGCAATGTTGTGTCATTGGGATGCAAACTCTGCCCTCCTTTGATGCAGGTTATGATATTTCAGGCACATCCAAAAGAGATGAAACATGAGTTGTGATGGAAGAAACCGTTCAACATTTTGACGAAAGCCTGCATATACCGGTAGTCCTTGACTTACAACAGTTCATTTAGTGACCACCGAACATTACAACGGCACCGAAAAAAGTGACTTTATGAGCATTTTTCACACTTATGACCGCTGCAGTATCGCCATGGTGACATGATCAAAATTCAGATGCTTGGCCACTGACTCATTTTTATGACGGTTACAGTGTCCCAGGGTCACGTCATCACTTTTTGCAACCTTCTGACAAGCAAAGTCATTGGGAAAGCCAGATTCCCTTAACAACTGCAGTGATTCACTTAGCAACTGTGGCAAGAAAGGTTGTAAAATAGGGCAAACCTCACTTAACCAATGTCTCATTTAGCAACAGAAATTCTGGCTCAATTTTGATTCTGCGTCGGGACTACCTGGACCTTATATTGTTGGTTATCTCAAAGGTATTAATAGCAATATAGTAATGTATGCATTCCTAATTGATTTTTAAATTATGTACTTTTAAACATTTAATAATTGCACTTAAATCTCAATAATTTAATCAAAAGTAAAGCCTTGCGGGTTCAGTTGGATTTATTTCCTCATCCACAGGTCTGTAGCAATAAATTTAACTTAACATAAGAAGGCATACTTCCAAGTTACTGAGTATAAGATCTTGGGCAAAACTGCATGAAAATACCCAACTTCATAATTATTTATGTTTTACACTGCCAGGATAGGGAGCTCTGGCTATCCAAATACTACAAAAGTAAAGGAGTCCTTGCAGATTTTACTCGGCTAGTTATTGCCGACTATAGAAGGAGGTGCTCATCTCTGTTTCAGCAATGTCCAAAGACATTCCTGCCATAACGTAGCCAGCATGACATCATGGAGTGCTGTTACCTTCCCACCAAAGTGGTACCTCTTTATCTACTCTCATTTGCATGCTTTCAAACTAAGTTGGCAGGAGCTGGGGCAAGAACGGGAGCTCACCCCATCGCGTGGTGTTTGGGTCTCGAACCTGGGCTGCCGGCTTTCCAGCCGACAAACCCAGCGTCTTAACTGCTGAGCCACCATGCCACCCCTATTCAAACACTATACTTAGAATATATATGGAATCCTTTTTTGGGGGGGGGGGGAGAAAGGTGTATTATCTCAATACAAGTAAAAAAAAAAAAAGCCAAGTTTTCAAAATACTCCTAATTTTGCATCTTGATGCACCCAATTACAGCAATTACATTATTTACCTACAGCTGTTTTATCCCACTCTCTCACCATCGGCGAACATAAAATCAATTAAAGACAAACAGTTACAAAGAATGGATTGGATTCAGATTTAGCCATAAAGCGGCCTCACTGATACCAGTGAGGCTTCATTTAGTCCAAGCATATCTAGATACATCAAACGGAAGGAGGTATTTTAGGTGATCAAGCCCAGCCCTTTGCTTTGTTGAAAGACCAAAAATCAAAACATCATTGACAGAATGGCTGCCAGATCCTGATTGAACTGTCTGGATTTTTTCTCTCTCTCTGTTTTTAACAAATTTGTCTCTCGGACTTTGGCAGCACAAGAGACCATCTTCTAAATGACATCCATTGACATTCCTGAAAGAAAAAAAAATCCTGCTCCATGTCCCCCCAACCCCCTCCCAAAATATATCCATCCTTCTCCCCCTGATTTTAATAACTTTATGGTAAGTTAGGCTCTACTCATTTTTTCTAATGTTTTTCAAAATGAAATAGAACATCGACAAGCACATACGAAAGGGGATAGAATAGTACAAGTACCTTCAAACAGATACAATTTAGATAAGGGTGCTTAAAAAAAAAGTATTACCAATGCCAAATTATCTTGACTCAATTACACTTTTCATCAGGAAAAAAAAAACCCCAGCTCTCAGACAGCAGTTAGGAGAGACATAAAGGGAAAATACGGTGCTACTTATAACTAAAAATCGATAAAATCTCGCAGTCTAAAGGAAGGGACAAAACTCATTACAGATAAGGGATTTCCCCCAGAACGCTTCTCCCGGATTGCTTTTTATTTAAACGCCGGGCTAAAAAGGAAATCGCTCCCTCTTATCTCCTTCAGGATCAGCCTAGCTTCTGAGCTCTGCTTCAGTCTGATCACAGCTAGAAGGTCCTTTTAACCTCCCCGTCTCTCCCCGGATCGCAAATGCTGAGATCGTCTAAAAAAACAACAACCGGCGCCTAACAAAGATCAAGAAGCCTCAGGGAAAGAAAAAGAAAAAGAAAAAGAAAAGCAGAAGAGCGACTGAGAAGGTACCTCCAGTATTTTAGGATGCATGATCGGACCGTAGTAAAAAAAGAAAGGGAAAAAAAGGCATAGAGATGATATGGTATGGTATTTTCCCGATTAGAGGCGCCCCAATGCTAAATTTATATTACTTTAAGCCCCCCCCCTGCTGTCAGAAAATTGGAAAAAAAAATTTAGCAGCCAGCCTACTTTTGCAAAAGCCAAAAAAAAAAAAAAAAAAAAAAAAAAAACAAAAAAAAAAATAAAAAAAAAAAAAAAAAAAAAAAAAAAAAAAGCGGGAATGGATGTGCAGATTTTCCGGACAGAAAGCGAGGGCGCACGCGCCGTAGAAAGCGGGTCCGGGCGAGCTCGGCGTGGACTCGGGATCCGGTCCGTTAGTTGGCAAAGGTGCGCGGTGGATGGCAAGGGAGCGAATCCGCTTAGACAGAGGCCGGGTGCGCATGCGCGGGTGTTCGTGTGTGTTTTGTGTGTGTGTGTGTGTGTACGTTTACGCGTGTCCCTGGAAAGAGGGAAAAGGCTGTAAAATAAGGGTGCGAGAGAAATGCCTGTAATGTGCGAAGAGCTTTTAAATAAGAGTTGCGAGGAAAACAACGGTCTTGTGCGCTGGCGTCTTTGCGTTAAAAGGTTACGCGGTGGCTTTTTTTAATTATTATTTTTATTTTTACTATAAGGTTGCACGAGAAGCAAGGCAGGTGTGCGCGCTCGCATTCGGAGAAAGCGTGTTTGCACCTTCGGGGACGGGGTAACCGCGCCAGAGATACTTTTTTTTAATCAATAGCGCAGGGTGTTGCACGTGTAAATGAAACAGCTCCTTCCGGGCGAGGTTGAACTGACGGACGGTCGTCAGTGGCTCCTCCGGCACGCGGTGGCCGCGCGTGTAGTGGACATGCAGGGCCTCTGACGCCTGTGAAAGCCGAGGGGTTAGAGTCTGCACGTGCTCTCTACTCGCCTGGAGTGAACGTCGCATGCATGCGAAGTGTGTATGTGTTTAGCCGTGTGTAACGCAAGCACCCAAGGCGTGCGGACGACGAGAGCGTGGGAAGCCCAGCGCAAGCGAAGGGACGCCTGGAACAGGCTGGAAACTAGGCGGCACCCCGTTTTGCCGGCACCGCTGGATGCGAGAGGCGCGTCTGCGCTGTCCCTTTAAGAGCCTCGAGTGCGCGCAAAGCCCTCCTCCTTCCCCCCCCCCGCGCGCCCCCGCCTCCTCGCGCCTCCGCCTCCTCGCCTCTCCTTTTCCCTCTCTCTCTCTCTCTCTCTCTCTCCCTTCCGCTCCCGCTCCCTCTCCGCTTTAAAGTCTCAGCCAGGATCCAGGCTCACATGTTACTTCCTGTATGGAAGAATGGAAAGGTTCCAGCAGCAGCTCCTGCCTGACTCTGCCTCGCCAGCTTTCGCCGGAGCCCCAACTTCCAGCAGCGGGATGGATTGAAAGCAGCTCCGGGCAGCCCGACTCGCCGCCGCTCCTTTTCTTGCTCCGGGCTCCCCATCAATTGGGAAGGGGACAAAATCCTCCCGCTTCTGCCGCGCTCTGAACTGCCGTTCGCAGGAATGCCTTTTTTCCTTTGGCCCGCCGAGAGGCTGCCCGCATGAAGAGTCCGAGCCTGGCCGAGGCGCTCTTTCTCCAGCGATCCCCGTCGCCGCCGGGCTCTTGGCGGCTTGGAGTGAAGTTGTGAGCTCCGGGGCGCCCGAGTTTCCCCGCAGCGGTTCGCTTGGCTTCCGAGGCCCTTGAGCGGCGCTGCCTCTGCTCAACTCTGGGACTCGCGTCTTTGCACCCAGGCGGCGATCCCAGCCGTGCAACTCGGAGCGGAAAGCGAAGCGAGGGGGCCGCTGCGTTATTGCGCTTCGGGAGTGCGAGAAGGACGGGAACGGCGCGGAGCTGGGAGCGGGGGGCGGCCGTCAAAAGAAAATAACCAAGAATTGTTCTCCTTTTGTTTCCAGCCGAGAGGGGGGGAGGGAGGGAAGTGTACAAGTTTGGTCGCCCTCCACAAGTTTTGTGTGGGATTTTTTGTGTGTGTGTTGCCTTTTTTTTTTAAGAGGGGGAATGCGTGTGCGTCTGTGGAATCCTCGCCTTTTTTGTTTTTAAATCCGTTCCAAGAGAGCTTCCCCCTCTTGCTTTAATTTTTCTCTCTCCGATGTGCGGTTTTGGACATGCGGAGGCTACTACAACCGTGTTGCTGGATCTTTTTCTTGAAAATCACCATCTCCGTGCTCCATTACGTGGTGTGTTTCCCCGGTGAGTGGCAATCGAAGCGTGGGATGGAGGGCTGGAAAGAGGCTGGGGGCAGGGAAAGGGAAGGAGGGCGGGCGAGGGCGCCGAGGAACCCCGCAGATGTCGCCCCGAGTCCCGCCTCTCTTCCCCCACTCGGTGGATGAGCCTCTCGCTTGGCTTTTGCATGCCTGTGTGCTCCGCCGTCATTTGTGGCCGGCGGGCTGTGTACGGTGGGTGGGTGCAGGCAGTTTGGGATCCAAAGGCAAGGACGAGAGAGAATGCGTTGCAAGATTTTTTTTTTCCCCTCCCCTTCTTGGACCCGATCTGTCTCCTCCGGCAGCCAGACCCCTATCCTCTCCTGCCGGGCAGGGAAGAAACCGGCTTTTTCTTAGAGATGAGGCGGCTTCGTTCCCGCGGAAGGTCTAGGGGCTCCGGTTTGGATGGGGTGAACCGGGGAGAAGGAGACAAAAAAGACCTTTGAGCCTGGCTCGCTGCCCTTCGCCGTTTGTTCTCCGCACAACTTCTGCTCTTGAGATGCGCAGTCTTCCTCGTCCAGCAGTGTCCCTCTTAGTGCCTTCGCCCTTCTTCGGTTGGAGCGATGTGGAGGGGAGAGGGAAGACCTTCAAACCGGCTGCTCGCTGCACTTAATGCGGAGTAATAGGCTTCCCTCCACCCCTGCCTTCAATAGAAAGTGAATGTGTCTGATTTGGTTGGTTCTCCCTGTGTTGTTTTATCTGCCACGACTGCTTACTACTCAGACTTCCTTGGGGTGCTGCCTAGCGCCTTCCATTATCTTTCTCCTTGAAGTAGCCACATTGGGAGAGTACTGTATAATATAGCTTTTCTCCTAATCCCCCCCCTCCTTCCAAACTACTGGTTGAGCTTGGTAAATGTGTAGACTTGGTTGGAGAGGCAGAGAAACTCCCTCATTTGAACGTTGGAGATTCAGCCTTTAAAAAAAAAAAGTCTGTTGCCATAACATGCATCTCCCTGTCAGAAATTCTTATGCTTCTTTCCTTCTGCATCATCAGACCTGACTTGCTTTTATTTTGGCCTCTTGGTTGCCCTGCTCTTGCATTTGGTGCAGTGCTTCCTAGACAGACCCTGAGTGTGGCAGAGACAGAATGCCAGCTGTGGATGTGTGCTTGGTGGTGCTGGTGTGTGTGTGTGTGTGTGTGTGTATGGGGTGGGGGGTGGGGGAGAAACTAAAAAAATCCCATTCTCAAAAATTGGGTGTGCAAACTAGCCATCAGCCAGGTGGAAATAAGGTGGATTGTGTCTATTTTGGAAATCACTGGGTTCTCTTTATTTCTTACCTTGACTTTTGGCTTTCCTATACAGCTGTCCCTGCATTTTTATTCTATTAAACTTGAAAGGTGTCACACCGTTGACCTTGGTAAGGATGGAGAGGAGAGGCATAGAGTTAGAAGAAGGTCAGATCATACTCTCAAGGGTGGAGAGAAGTATCAATTCTGACATTTTAGATAGATGGCCTAAAACCTTGTTCCCTTTTGGGCAGTTCTGGAGTCTAGCCAGATTTTAGGATGATGGGCATTTGCTTGACCCATCTGATTTCTGACGTGGGGTTAATCATTGCATGTGTGTGTGGTGTGTGTGTGTGTGTGTGTGAGAGAGAGTGGTTGTCTTTGTGTGTGTGTGTGGGGTGTGTGTGTGTGTGTGTGTGTGAGAGAGAGAGAGAGAGAGAGAGAGAGAGAGAGAGAGAGAGAGAGAGAGAGAGAGAGAGACGGACATTGTGTTTGCTTGTTCTCTTGGTAGAAAACATGCATGGTGGAAACATTGTTGGAAAAATTCTGTAGTGCAGGATGGATTTTTGTTTACCCTTATCCTTTTCTAAGCTGATCCCAGAGCCCGGAAAAAAGTTAAAAATGTCAGGGAGGCTTATGTGTGTCTGAATGGTTTTCTCACCCCACCTTCATACTGTATACAGTAACACAAATGGGCCAGCAGAGGCACTGCTGAGCTGCTGTCTTTTCTGAACTGCATTCAACATATGTATACCCCAAAGTCTCCCAACATGTGTAGATCAGATAATGATCAGATAATACTACATTTCAGAACAATTCCAGAAAACCTATCTCTAAGGGAAGGAAGGGTGTCAGCTGCTCTTGCCATTTACTCTAAATTTCAGTAGTCTTGCACATGATAGCTTGGCACATGATGAATGCCTGGAATTTGCCTATTTATTACTAACAGTGCATAAAATGTCCACAAAGATAGTTTTGTGACAAATACTCCAATATTTATCAATTTACCCTTTCCCATTTTTTCTTTATGAAAGAGATGATGACTAGCAAATTTGAATGAAAATATATGTCACTGGTACAAGCAACTTCTTTCTGCTTGTGTCTTGTAAAAAAAAGCTTTAAAATCATTTGTTTCTTACAAATATTTCAAAGATCCTTCGGCTAAGAAGAACTGTAAGGAGCAAATCCACATTACTTTGTTCCAACCCCAGAAAAATTAACGGGACTTCTTTCCATTCCACAATTCATACCATGTATTTTAGAATGGCACCCTTAAATAATTTTTTTTAAAAAAATCTAAGTTTATCAAACTCCATACTGTTCATATTTGTAGCATCCACACTTCTTTCCTGATCTTACCCCAATGCATTTTTCCTTAATAGGCAAACTTAATATGAATATGCTAATTTGATATGCAACTTTTCTTTGTTATGGTTGGTATAAGTTTTTTTTTTACTTTTCATTAGCACCTCTTTATAGCTATGATTAAAGGTAGAACAGATCTTTTTGATGTTATTGTTTATAGTTAATATATGCATAAGATGAAATAAAAGATAGATAGGAAAAAAAGACTTGAGAAGCTAAGGTTGCAATTCTTTGATGAGATGTTCTAGCTAAGGAGTAAACCACGTTGAATGTAGTCTTATTTCTTCTTAAAAAATGCACACAGGATTGTACTATAAAAGTTTAAAAACTCAGAGATCGATAACACTATGAAAAGTTTAATCTTACCGGAAGCATACCCCTTTTATACCTTTTTCCAGACAATTCAGAATGAGCCAAACAAAAAAGAGAAGGCATGAAAAAAAAAAACCCACCTTGCCTCTGTTTGATATTCTGCTGCTTGTGAGAAAGAACATTTATCTTCTTTGTATTGATTCCTTCTCGATTTCATCCTTCCAAGTGACGCCTTTCTTTCTGATGCTGTTATATATTGTACAGTAATTTCACCTAGAAGACTGTCTGTGGGAACACTACAAGAAAACAAGCACTGATGTAAGTTTAATGTGACACTGGTGGAAGACTGTCGAATGTATATCGGTGGAATCTAAATTAAGTAGCCCTTTCTGCAGTAGAACATTTGGTGCTCATTTTATGGACATTTTGTGCAAGGTCCAGCTTACATGTACATGGACGAATGACACTTAACAACGATCCTGGCTAAAAAAAGGGTCAATACTAAAATGAAGACTCTGTTAATTGAAATCTGTGCATCTTTGTTTAAAGACAAGTACGGTAGTATCTAAGGGTGTGTTTTTAATGATTATAAAATGAGGGTATGTTGCTGAAGTGAAGGTTTTGGGTTTGGTGCTAACAGTTAAAACATTTAAGCACATAGAATGCCTGGCACCAACCTCTGCTTCAGTCTTCGGCTTGGGAAAGAATTGGAAATTGAAAATACCTTAACCCTGAATAGGCACTGATATGGCAACCTCACGTTTTTATAGTGCTGTATTTATTTCTTCAGCTAGTTTGGTCGGTATGACAAGAGGATTACTTTCTCCATAGTTTTTAAGTTGTTAAATTTACTCGCTCTGGCGTGTCTTGTAGTTCACTGCTAGGTTGGAGATTGGATTTCAAACTTCCTATGTTGGTGGAAGGACTGCATTTTGGAAATGGTACTTTTTTGAATGGCTGAATTGTTGAGGCCAACCAGAGCATCTGGAGCGTTTTATGAAGAGCCTGCAGGCTAAGCATGGTGGGAGTTGTGATCTAGCACAACTGGAGGGCAGTCGTGTTGGGGAAAAGCTCCTGAAGCTATCTCTGTTAAGATCTGGAATAAGAAATTATGCCAGATGCAGGGGTATTCTACTGTAGGAAGTTAAAAACTGCCAAGGTACTTATATATATTTATGTGTTTGTATATTTATACTTTAAATTAATACAGCTGTTTAGTCACTGGAAAGAAACAGCCATAGCTTCTTCAGTGCTGTTGTCAGGAAAGCGACGTGCAAATTTCTATTTAGTCAAAAGATTCTCAACTTCACGGAAAGGAAAAAAAAACATTTTTCAATGAAACATTTGTGTCCCTTCCTATTCAATAAGATTAAATCTAGGGAAATCTAGTTTAAATAATGGCTTGTCTAATACATCGCAGTTGGGTGGGTTTAATTAACATTGAATCATAAACCATGACTAAAAACAGAATAGCTGGGTTCAAACCGTGTTTTATCTCGTAAACAAGCATAGTGGTGCAATGCCCAGCCCTTATAGTTTGTAAATCAGAGTTTATGGTCTGCAAAACTGATCAGTTATGATCAGTATCAAGGATCCCCAACTTGTGGGCTGCAGCCCATTAGTGGGCCATGAAGGATTTGCAAGTGGGTTGTGGAAACGTCTGGTGAGCACACGCGTGCACACGCATCCTCACTTGCCCAAGCGGTGGGCGAGCGTGTGTGCACGCGCTCCATTTGCGTGAGCGGCAGGCGTGCATGCATGTGTGCTCACGCACATGGATCTGCACGCATGTGTGCTTGCCGGCCGCTTGCATGAACCATCCCCTTCCCTCTTGCTGGTCCACAAAGTCGGAAACATTGAGGAACTCTGCAGTAAATCAATCCTGAATTACACATATTATCATATTATATGTGAGTATATGCTTGCACTGTTTTCAGACACATCTACCGTGTTTCCCCGAAAATAAGACCCTGTCTTATATTTTTTTTGAACCCTGAAATAAGCGCTTGGTCTTATTGCCATGCACTCAAAAGCCTGATTGGGCTTATTATCAGGGGATGTCTTATTTTGGGGGAAACAGGGTAGCTGTGATATAAAATGGTGGTATTGGAATACTGTAAATCTGTTTTCCTCAACCTTGGCAACTAGTAGATGTGTGAACTGCAACTCCCAGAATTCCTTAGCCAACATGCTGGCTGGGGAATTCTGGGAGTTGAAGTTCACACTTTTTTCATGCTGCCAAGTTGAGAAATACTGCTGTAAATAGTCATGCTGAGATTCCCACAGTACTTTTTATCATTTTTTTTTAAAAAAAAGAAACTAGAGTGCAAGAGTGATAGAAAGTGAAAATAGGTGAGCATGGAGGAATTTGCAATGAGAAACCATTCACGATACCACTGGAGATGACAGGTTTTACAAATGCACAGTAAAATACGTGACAACAGGTGCTGGAAAAACAGATTGCAATGTGAGCACATGTGGGTGGAAGGAAGTGTAAGATCCTGGAGTTGGCTATGAGAGGAGAGACGGCAGACTGGAAAATAAGAAATAGCCAGGCTGCTGCCTTTACCTAAAAAGTTAAAATGAGCAATCCTTATTGATTAACCTGCAAGCTCATAATTCTTAAGACAAAAATCAGCCGATGTGTAATTTGTAAGACTAAACAATAAGCAATGTTCTTAATATGAGCATCCATGGCTACATTGCTGTTCATACTTATTATGAAATATTCTTGCCTGAAATTGGTGGGCTTCCCTTTGCCTATTTTTTTTTTAAGGTTGTGCTAGAAATGTATGCAATTATTTTTGTGTGCTTGGGGTGGTGTAAATAAATGTAAATAGCTATTTGAGGTAAAGAGCTACTTAAACAATAACAAGTGAACAACTATATTTAAACAATACATTTGAATTCTTAAAACCTGCTTTGATTTATTTAATATTATTGACAATAGCTGCAGAAATTGTCATATTATATGAAACTGAAGTCATTTAGTAATTCTTTGACTCTCTGATTTTGAATATTAGAGGGCACAGCTTCATTTAGGTGCAGTCCATTATGATCAAAGGGATTTGAACAAGATGCTTTATAGCAGGGGTGTCAAACTCGCGACGACACATTGTCGTCACGTGACGTATCACAACTTTTTTACCCTTTGCTAAAATGGGGGTGGACGTGGCCAGCGCATGATGAGTTTGACACTCCTGCTTTATAGGATGAAGACACTGATAACTTCAGGTTCTGTATCAAGCCACGCTTTTTAAATCAGTTGTCTAGTTTATCATATATTCAGTTGTAAATCATGGATTATTATAAAATGGTAAACTATCCATTAAGAGACCATAGTAAAGTAAAACTAAAGAACCTAAAGAGTGGATTACTGTAGTGCAATGACTCATGTTAAATGATGTGATTTGCATGATTTTGCAAACTCAGTAGTTTATTCAACAAATGTTGGTTAAACAGAGGCTTAACACATTATGTAGATCCTCCCTTGGACTGAGTTGTCTAAATATTCTTAAATTTAAATTTCTTTGGTATAGAAAAGTTTTCAGCAGATGGCAGCATCTAGCCACCCTTGGCTGATTTTTATTTTAGTTTAAATATGATTTCAGACTTGGCTAGTATTAGGATAGGAGGCCACTAGGAAACCCTTGAGGTGAGACACAGAGTGGAAGTTGAAAATCATCCCAGAAGACAGCATGATAAACCCACTTCCATGCTGTTGTCAGGAAAGCGACGTGCAAATTTCTATTTAGTCAAAAGACACTCAACTTCACGGAAAGGAAAAAAAAAAACATTTTTCAACAAAACGTTTGTGTCCCTTCCTATTCAATAAGATTAAATCTAGGGAAATCTAGTTTAAATAATTTTGAATTGGCTTACATAGCCTGTGTGGAAATTTAAAAAAAAAGTATTGGCTTTGCAGTATGTATTTTCTTAGGAACTTCATTTATTATTTCACTCTTTCCCTTGAGGACTGTTATTGAATTGTCTTGGAGCACATATGCAGTTTTTGAGGCAGATTTATTACAATTTGAGAGATTCTGCCTAGTCGAGATTTTTTTTTTTTTGTAGTTTTACCTTTCTTACTGTATCCGTAAGCGTTTAAAGGCCAGTTCCTTGCATCTTATTCACGTAAGCTATTTAAGTTCCTTTTTTAAAAAAATGTGCTTGAATTGCGGACTTACTTAGACTTTTGAACAACAAAAGGATTTGGGATGTCCTTTAGAAAGCATGGAATATAGAACAGAGGGTCCTCCAAGATTTGTCTTGGCCCCAGAGCTTGTTGGAAATGACAGATCTTACATTTTAATGACTGCTTTTTCTTTTTCCCCTCATGCGCTTCGTTTTTCTGGATGTGTCTAATGAAGTCCTTGAAGATTAAGAATGTCAAGTATCTCTGTCTTCTTTCCTAGGCAGTAGGCATGAACTTGTAAGCAGGTTTCAGAAGAAGAAGCGGCTGAGGGAAGACTTTTGATATCGCCTAGCAAGTTTATGGAAGCTGGTTCTGTAGTTAATGATGCAAGGATGTAGCTTTTGAAACCTTGCACAGTCTTAGAAGCTGAGTATCACAATAAATGTAGCTTGGGAAGTGAGAAAAAGAGATTCTGCCACACTCCTCCCAACGACCAGTGAGGTCGCACAGGGCTGGCCTTCTTCAGGTCCCATCAGCCAGACAGTGTCGGCTGGTGGGCCCGCGGGGGAGGGCCTTCTCTGTAGCCGCTCCGACTCTGTGGAACCAACTTCCCCCCGAGATCCGTACTACCCCCACCTTACTGGCTTTCCGTAAAGCCGTTAAGACCTGGCTTTTCCGGCAGGCCTGGGGCCAATAATGGACTGATTGGCCCATGTATGTTTGTGTGAATGTTTTATTTTAATATTGATGTATTTTTAAATTGTTTCTATTGCTGTCTTTTTTTATTTACTGTGAGCCGCCCAGAGTCCTTCGGGAGTTGGGCGGCATACAAATTTTGCTAAAATAAAATAAATAAATAAAATAAATTTTGCACCCAGGCTAGTGTGAAAATGTTACATCTGGCTTTGGTTTGTGCATGTAAGGGGTGGAACAGCTAATTACTAGTTATAGAATTTATTATTAAGCATTTATATCTATATATCCATGTCTATTGACATATTTGTAGGATCCATTATTTGAAGATGTTACTTTTCAGTGCTCCTTTGAGGGTGTTTTTTTTTTTAGAATAAAAGACTAATTTGTTGAAGAAAATTCATTGAGTTTCCACATGGAAAATAGCCATCACCCTCAACCCAAGGATCTTGATGGTCTTGATGCAATATTTTGGCTAGAACAAATAAAATGCTTAGGTCTCAGCAGGAAGAGAAGAGGAGAAAGAAAAGAAAAATTAGCAGATACGCATCAGAAATGCTTATAACTCATGGTATGCTTAGAGTACCAATGTTCTACCAGTTGGATTTGGGATGTTGTATTGCCAAAGGCCCTTTTAATGGAAACCTTTGCTTTAAAAAAAAAATCACGCAACATGTAGTCTGGTACTTTGTATTCAGTTATAAGAGAAAAAGGTTAAGATTCTATATGGTGTGATGAGAACTGCCTTTTCATACTACCGTGTTTCCCCGAAAATAAGACCCTGTCTTATATTTTTTTGAACCCTGAAATAAGCGCTTGGCCTTATTGCCATGCACTCAAAAGCCCAATTGGGCTTATTATCAGGGCATGTCTTATTTGGGGGGGAAACAGGGTAGTGGATTTCAGAAATCCTGTAGTTCCAATATTAAATCTTCCATTGCTGGTCCAAACTACTTCGGTAAGTGTGGAAGCTGGATATCATAATGATAAAGCTAGGACTAACTTTCAAGTATGTCTTGCCATCACAGAAGGGAATGAGGAAAAGAGGCTGGTCTTCCTATATTCAGTTGCCCGAATATAGATTTCTCATTTGAAGGTGAAATGCTCATTGGAATTCTTGTATTATAATCTTAAAACGCTTTCTAATCTAATCGGAGCTCTGAGAGACTAATGCATTGGATTAACTGTTTCTAATCCAGGTAGCTACATGAAGTCTGACAATAAGATGCTTAGCTTTAGATAACATAATTCTAGATGATTGGACACTGTCTGTATCCAAACAAATTTGCTTTTTCAAGATATGGTCATATTGAGACTCTATAGAGCTGCTCTTCTTAACATTCTCTGTCTTAAGGACTAAGGTTAACCAAAGATTAGTAAACTACTAGATCTGACCCCCTCTGTTGTAGCCCTGGCCCTTAGATTCCCCCCTTTCATTTTTTTTAAAATTGGACCATCAAAACAAAGGACCCTCTGCTTTACCTATAAAATGATTGATTTGTTTTAAAGCAATTTTAAATTAAATTTAAATAAAGCCCATTCATGCGATGAGTGGCTATATAAATTTGAGAAAACAAAGAAGCTTACAATGGAGTTGGCAAAACTGACTAATTTTGGGCAGAGATGGCAAAACTGATTATTTCAATTAAAGAGAAGAATTTATCTAGTTACTGTATGTTTCTAATTAAAAACTGCTTCTGGACTTTTGACTTGAAACTGAAAAAAACAAAACTTTGATTTTAGGTTTTGACGATTAGAATGATTTTGTTGCTATAATTGGCTTGAAATACTGTGAAATGTAAAGCAAAAGGTTGAGGGGGGTTTTTTTGTACTGTACTGCACTGAAAAATGTCTTCCTTTCTCTTTGCACCCTTCTCTCTGTTTGTTTGTATCCTTTTGTGTTTTTATCTTACAATAACATTAATTAAAATCTCAATAAATAAACTTATACAAATACTTTCAAAACAGGTGATTGGTTCCACTTTGTGTAGGGTTTAATGTATATAATTTGTAGAAAACTGCATATAATCAGTTTACTTTGTAAACCAGAGGTCCCCAACCTTTGTGGCTTGGCGGCCCAGCGAAGGTAGAAGAGACGGGGACTGGGCAGCGCAAGCAGTGGGCTGGTGCACATGTGTACGCAGCTTAATGTGTGTGAGTGGTGGGCTGGCTCGCACGTGCATGCGCGGTGGCCCACTGCTCACACAAGTCAAACTGCACGCATGCACGCACGCGCATGCATGCTCTGTGTTGCCATTCATGCGGCCCGGTTGCAAATAGGCCATGGCCTGGTGGTAGGCCACAGCCCAGGGGTTGGGGACCCCTGTTGTAAACAACTGGATAGTTATTTTTAAAATTGTTTAATAAAATTAGACATAACAGGTATTGCTGATCTACAATTCCTAGAACGTCCAGTGGCAGAGGTAACGGTGATGATGTTGGCAACTGTATCAACACCTGGGTGGTCATCAGGTCACCATCCCTGCCTTAATAAAATATAGAAATATAGTTTGATGTCTCCCTTTGTTAGTGCTATGAGGTAGCAGAAGCCAGGTTCAACTCAAAGGTTCCTCTTTTTTTTCAGAGCTCAGTTTTCTAGCTATTAAAACGGCCATTTTGAAAGGTTAACGTCTTGAGTTCTGTGTTCCTGATTACAGTTTTGGCCAAGGCTTAAGTATGCGGGCTTTGAAATTGCAACCTTTTGTTTTCATTTGTTGCTGCTTTTAAAAATCTTGGAACATATATTAGAAGGTTATACTTTGTGTTTTAAAAAATTCCTTGCATTTTGTGCTCTTCTCTTTATTGGCTTTCTTTGCAGTAATAAGAAACTAACAAGCAATCCATAGCCTGTTTCTCGTAACGTTGGGAAAATCTGCTTCTAAATATTACCATGGGGAAATCTTGCCTTCTGATAATGCACAATCAGAGGCCGCTCTTTTCAAAAAGGAAGTGGATAGGTTGTCCATCAATAGTGAAATGCTTTTCATAATGATTTTCAATGAAATCTCTTTGGCAGACATCATTCTAATGGTCTTTTTCCTTCAGGGATGGACGGGGGCAAGCCGTGCCACAACGGGTTCTATCCAGCCACTAGTTTTTTAATTTTCTTGGTTTAACATGTCTTTTCATGGTTCTATGATGGACCTCCCCAGTTAGGAACCCAGTTCCTATTGCTGCGGGGCATAGTGGCTCAGCAGTTAAAGACACTGAGCTTGTCAGTTGGAAAGTTGACAGTCCGGGTTCAAGACCTGAGCGCTGCGTGATGGGTTGAGTTCTCATTACTTGCCCCACCTCCCACCAACTAGCAGTGCGAAAGCATGGAGACCCAAGTAGATAAATCAAGTAGGTACCACTTCGGTGGGAAGGTTACAGCATTCTGTGTGCCTTGGTGTATAGTCATGCTGGCCACATGACCACAGAAGTCTTTGGTCAACGCTGGCTCCTTTGGCTAAAAAACAGATGAGCACTGTGCCCTAGAGTGAGACACTAATGCACAGGGGAAATTTTTACTATTACCTTTTCCGATTGCTGATCCTGGGTCATGTGACTGCCTGTCGGGTGCTTGGCAGCTTTTTATGGCAATATTTATGGTTGTTTGCAGCATCCTGCAGTAACATCACGGCATTTTATGACGGTTTTGTCAAAAACTGGCATTTACTTCCAGTTTTTACCAAAAATGACCTAGAGCAATCAATGGGTTTGCTTAATAACATACCACAAAAAAAGTCGTAAATTGGATTGGTCGTATGGATGGGCCACTTTACAACGGTCACAACTTTTGACCATAATGGGCAAACTACGTTATGGTTGTAAGTCGAGGACTACCTATAATGGATGTTCTAACACATATTGCACTGAAGATTATGATTTTGTCTGCTGGTGCACCCCCAGGATTGATTCGATTAGGAAGACCATGGTATCTATTCACAGTAAATGAACCTGTCCATGGCTGCTCCCGTACAAACATGTCTTCTATTTGTTTGCCCTATGGCTTTCTTCAAAATGGTGGCTTTCCTATTGGCCTGATAGGACTTTTTGCTTTTTAAATTTTGTTTTAAGGAAATGTGTATCAACAATTGGCTGCCCACCTTATTTAAATGAACACTATAAACTGGTTAATTATGATTCACATGAATGTGAAAGCATCATTGGATGGCACCCATGGAATATCCCCGTAACAAAAGATCATAATTTACTGAATACCAATTCCGGAGAAATGTCAGCATCATTACAATGTGGCCAGTGTTTCACAAGATGGCAGCCGTTTTTCTATGTCATTGTGCAAGGAGGGGCTGAAAAAAATCCAAGCCATGGGCTACTTCATTGTTAGGCATTTTAGCAAACAAGAGCACAAGTATCTTTGATGTAGGAATTCTGTGATTAGGACCTACAGTGAGAGAATCAGGCTTCCAAAGTTTGTTTCATAAGGAGAAAAAAAAAACCCCACAGGAACAAGCATAATTACAATCAAATGCCAATGTGAAATTTGGTGCTCCCAAAATATCTCCCTTTAATTTGGGGACACACTGGCTATTTTTTATTCCTGAGTTTGGTAAACAGAATAGTTAAAAGAGAAAGATCAAAAAGAACCCCGTTAGATTTGACTGTTTTCTTCATCTTTGGAGAGCAACATACAGGGTCTGTTTTGAATTTTGTGGTTGCGTCCTTTTATTAGGTAATGACCAATTCCTGCATTCCACATTGAAGTGACCCAAACTGAACCTGAGTTCAGGCAACTTGTCCAGCCTTCTCCTCCTCAGCCCACACTAGGAATACGAGCACAATGTGTATGTTGATTCTAAATGCACCAAAGAGACAGAGGGCTTCACCAAGTCTTATCACAGTGTTCATTGTGCTGTTCATAAGTGCTTAGTGCTGTTCAATCATCTGGAGCTACAGATCCTGATTAGGCAACAATCAGTTGAGGGGTTGTCCCGAGATTGGCTGTAACATTGACACACTCAGCAAACTGAAGCCAGAACAAAGTGATTCTTAAGGTTTTGCAATATGAACAACTATTGGTTAGATTTATTTACTTAAAAAGCAACCTGTGTGTCAGTACATGGTGATGTGCAAGGTAGTCCCTAACAATCTTAAATTGCATAGAACAGTGTGAGTGCACCTGGGGTAAAACTTGACTACTATTGTCTTTATTAGGAGAGAGTGTAGCATAGGTATGGGAAAAATTGGTAACTTAGTCTACGTATTTTGGTATAATCAAATGTAATAGAAAATGCTTTAAAGCTTCAGTTGACAAAAGTCTTTAATAGATAGCAGAGACCCATCTGTATGGACCCATCTGGTGATGACTATGGAATATGACTTGGAAGTTAAAAAGATAATAAAGAATGTCAATTAACAAATGAAATAAAAGAAGTAGATATGCTATATGGCTGGGAAAGTAAGAGACGGGAAGAAAACCTCTTCACCAATCAACTCCTAGATAAGCAGGGATTAAACCAGACAGACAAACGGTAAACAACAGCCTAATCAAGGAACTACCAAAGAGAAAGCAACACCACCAATATTGTTTTATATAAACAAAGACCAAGCCCTACTTCCTTCTAGCACTGAAGATCTTGCCTCAGAACCATGGTGGCGCAGTGGTTAGAATGCAGTACTGTAAGTTACTTCTGCTGACTGCTGGCTGCCTGCAATTTGGCAGTTCAAATCTCACCAGGCTCAAGGTTGACTCAGCCTTCCATCCTTCTGAGGTCAGTAAAATGAGGACCCAGATTGTTGGGGGCAATATGCTGACTCTGTAAACCGCTTAGAGAGGGCTGTAAAAGCTCTGTGAAGCAGTATATAAGTCTAAGTGCTATTGCTATTGGTATTACCTAGTTGAGTAACCAAATGTCTGCAAGCAAACCAAGGAAGCTCAAAGAAGACCAAGGACCTCACCAGAGAATGTAATCTGAAGGTTGCCTGTTCCTGTGGGGTAGAGTTGAGCATAGATGCAAGGAAGCTATAGTCTTAATTATAAATGAAAGGTCTAAAACATACATGAGAAGATACAAATGGGTGTCAGTTAAATTGATGCCTATGATTAGAGGAACCCATAGCTTATATATTATGCTCCATCGAATAATGAGAGAATTAGTGAATGTGATCTAGGTGGAAAAATATTCTATTAGCTGACATGAATGAATAGGTGGGAGTGAAATGAGGTACAGAAATAATGATCGGGTCATTCAAAATTCCAAGAATCATTGCAAATGGTGACTTTTGAGCATTTACTTAGAAAATATCTAATTAGATCAGGTGTGTCCAACCCGCAGCCCATGTCCCATGCAGCCCCGGAAAGTAATACAGCCCTACACGATCATAAACTTTTAACATGATTATGTGATTTATATACATTAATTATATATTTTATATACGGCCTCTTCCTCTTCACTCAGTGTGGCCCAGGCAAACCAAAAGATTGGATGCGCATGGATTTGACTATGTCGTTTAATAATATACTGTACATACGCATGACAAAGGAATAAACATCTGAAAACATGGGTTGATTTTGTTCTTTGTGGTGAAAGATTGAGAAAATTGGCATAGCATATAAGGGTGGAATGTAAAATTATATGAGAGTGTCAGCCATGGATCTTGGAAAAATTGTAAAGAGAGAAAGAAAAAGAGTCCTTGGGTTACAGTAGTTGTCCCAACCTTTCCGGCTCCATGGACTAGCAGTGGCGGCGGGGAGGAGTGGATGGTTTCATGCACGCACACACAGCTTGCACAAATGGAGCTTCCTGCATTTGCTTGCCACTTGCACAACCTGCCACGGACCAGGAGTTGGGGACCCCTGGATTATAGGATTGTCATTGATAAGTAATGCAGTTATAAAGTGTAATATCATGTGACCGCATCACTTAATGACGGCTGTCTTGGTTGCTATTGGTAACCCCAAGATAATGCTGTTTAAATGGGAATAGACGGAAACCCCAGGTAAGGAGCACGGAGGTGACGAGTGAATTCATGGGGGTACCAGTGGTACAGTACCATTACTGTAAAAAAAATGAAGGTGGGAAAAAGTTAATGGTGTTTATAGAAAAAATTGAAGAAATGTTAATATAGTATAGAATGGTTGTGCAATTAATACAGATGTGAAGACTGCATCTGCCTGGTAATTAGAAGGATGCTGCTACTCCTAAAGAGAAGGTGGCAAGAATGAATATAAAGACTATAGGATATCCATGAAGGTTTCGACATAGTTCTGACTGAATTCTGTTGGTGATTGTGGGAAATTTGGGAAGTACAATGAAGCTTTTTGCTTGGTAAGGAGGTATACAAGTCACATTTTTTATCTTCAGCAGGTCATTGAGAAATGAATGTGAGATGTGAAAGAAAGCATTCTGTACATGCATTGATTTAGAAAAGGCATATCATAAAGTGAATAGACTTGAATATTCTACACGAATATGAAACAGGATTGGTTGCAGAGTGCAAAAAGGTGATACAATGGAATGCATGAAAATGAATGCTAAGCAACTGGCTCAAAGCTGAGATGGATTAAGACAAAGCTTAATGTCTCTCCAACTGTTAAATTTGTTTGTATATACCCTGTTTCCCCCAAAATAAGACATCCCCTGATATAAGCCCAATCGGGCTTTTGAGTGCATGGCAATAAGGCCAAGCGCTTATTTCAGGGTTCAAAAAAAATATAAGACAGGGTCTTATTTTTGGGGAAACACGGTAAGTATGTAAAAGGCGCTTTTGGTCAGATTTGTCAATTGGGTATGTAAACGTAGGTGTGCTTTTGTATGCAAATGATCCTGTAGGTTCTAGTGGTTAAGGCAGGGGTGTCAGACTGGATTTCTTCGAGGGACGGATCAGCACTGTAGTTCTCCGCGGGCCGACGGGGTGGGGAGCGGGACGTACGCTTCCTGCAGCACTCTGCCGGCCAAAAACAGGCCATGCAGAGGCCTCGCGGGGCTTCCGCGCGGCCTGTTTTTGGCCGGCAGAGGCACCACGGTCGAGTCCTTTGATATTTCCAGGCCGGCCCCGCAGGCCAGATTTAAGCACCCCATGGGCCAGATCCTGCCCGCGGGCCTTGAGTTTGACACCCCTAGGTTAAGGCATCAGACAAGAAAGGAGGGGATCATGTCTTAGCCATGAAAGCCAGCTGGGTGACCTTGGGTCAATCACTCTCAGCCCAACCCACCTCACAAGGTTGCTGTTGTGGGAAAAATACGAGGAGGAAGGTTTATTGGATATGTTTGTTGCCTTGAGTTATTGGTAAAAATAATAAAGGGGCAGAAGCAAACAAATAAGAACCCCAGTGATTTGCAGTAAATTTTAGATCGTGTGATGTGGTAAACTATATAGATCTGAAAATGATTGCATTGGAAACCAAGGTAGTTGCATTTGACAGGGAAAACTGAGTGAAGGCTTGTAAAAAAAAAAAACCTAGAGGAAATAGGATGTGAAGTAATCAAAGGATCCAGAATCAATGGGTGCTGAATGCATATGGGCTGAATAGGAAGATGAGTGTCCAGTACAAAAATAATGGATTGAGATGGATTGGGCACATAGAATAAATGAGGATTTAATCTTAACAATACAGTATAAAGGAAAGGAGAGGTAGATTGTTGTCATGGTTTGATGGAGTTGAAAGAAAGTAAAGGCACTGTATGAAGTAGTGCATGACCATAGTTGAAACAAGAAATATAATTTAGAACAGAAGGGTGTTGCAAACATTATAAATAAAATTTAGATGTATTCCATATTTCTTTCCTTCCTCCTCTTTTGACTTGGTTTTTTTTTTTTTTTGACTTTTTCTGGATTCCAAATGATCTTGGTTGAAACACCATGGAATCATGTGAGGGGTATGCCTGTTTGTATTTAAAACATTTAAAAACATTTTCCAGTGTAGTTTGCAATAAAAATACGGAATGCAACATAACAAAGAACCTAGTACAATTGTAACATAACAAGATAATAAAGGAGCAGCATAAAATTCAGTCTCAAAAGAAAAATTGTGTAGAGAAAATAACCAAATAATCAAAATTTCCTAGTCTAGGACGATACCTTGCAATTGAGAACATTTTTTAAAAAAAAATCTTCCATGCTTTTGGGAATAGGGGTGGATTGTCCAGGAAAGAGTCTTCAGATGAAAATAAATTTAATAGATGGATTTGTTCCATCAATTCAACCTTGAGCTATAAATATTCTCTTCTGTTCCAACAGAAGAGAATATTTGTAGCTCAGTGTTGAATTGGGTCCTTGGTGCTCTCTGAGCTTTGTTGTTTTCTTGCAGACATTTCATTACCCAACTAGGTAACATCATCAATGCTAGAAGAGAGCGGGATTTGCTCTCTGTTTATATACAAGACTTATATTCTGCTTGATTGGGATACTGTACTAACTCAGACAAACAGTCCAACAGAAAACAACAGCCTAATCAAGGAACCATCAAGGAACACTCCAACCAACACCAATAGGACAACCCCTTTGTAAATAAACAGAGAGAAACCCCCACTGCCTTATAGCACTGATGATGTTACCTAGTTTGGTAGTGAGACGTTTGCAAGAAAACCACCAAGCTCAGAGAGCACCAAGGACCCCATGGATTTGTTCATTTAGATAGAAGGTACATGTACTATTTGTTGGTTACATTTAGTCTCTGAATTCCTTTTAAGCCTTGTCTCACCTATTCTTTGCTATTATTTTTCTTTTGTGTTTTTGTGTAGTTGTTTCTGTGTTAATGCTTATACCAGCTTTGAACTATGGGTATGTGGAAGAGTCCCTTTCTAAACAAAGGAAACTTGGGATATAGATATTTGTTTGTTATAATTTAGAGCAAGGATGTTGAGTTGAGCCGCACTTTTCAGATCAGCAAAAGTACCACATTTAGAGTTTCCTACCATTTGTAGTCTATGGTATATATAAATATATATATACCATATATATACCATAACTGTGTTATGAAAGGCCAATTTAGGAAAATAAATAAATTATTTATATATATAAATAATTATATAAATATATATAAATAAATAAGAGCCGCGGTGGCGCAGTGATTAGAGTGCAGTACTGCAGGCTACTTCTGCTGATCACTGGCTGCCAGCAGTTTGGCAGATCGAATCTCACCAGGCTCAAGGTTGACTCAGCCTTCCATCCTTCCGAGGTTGGTAAAATGAGGACCCAGATTGTTGGGGGCAATATGCTGACTCTGTAAACCGCTTAGAGAGGGCTGTAAAGCACTGTGAAGCGGTATATAAATCTAAGTGCTAAATGCTATTGCTATATATTTCCAATGACTGACATGGGTGAAGAAAAAAAAAACCTATATAGGAAATGGCTTTCTTGCTATTTCAAATGCAGCTTGCAAAGCCATAACTTAAACCTGCTTGTTGATAGCTCTTGCATCATATTCTAATTGGTGAGAATAACTAAATGGAGTTTCTAAAATTAGTTGTTTGTTTTTCATTTCTTCCATGCCCAAGGGTCTTGCATCAGACTATATGGCTTGCATGTCAGTATTCCAGTTCAACACAGTTTTCTCTTCTTTAACTATTTAAGTAAGTGTTAACATGTGTAAGTTTAGTGACTGTTTTCAGAAGCTGTGATTTGCCTTCAGATTGTTTCTTACTACATTGTTAATGCATAGTAGAAGTGTTTTTATTGTTTACAGTGAATAAATTCACTGTTATGTTTGTAAACCCATGGCTGCAAAATGTGGCACCCTTTAATGTTTGTTCTCTTAGGTTAAACACAGGACCCTGTTCCCCCAAATAAATTGATAAAATTGTGCTTTTGGAGCGTTTGATTTTTTTGAAATCCCAAATCAGTGAAGTAAATATTCTAACAATTTGGATAAAATTATGATTTTTCCCAGTGGCATTAATATCCCTAGGTTTACACAAGAATTTCTGACCTTCCCAAAAAAGCAGGGGTACTTTGAAAGTATATTTTTCACCAGTGGGTTCACTTCAGAGAATCTGGTTTCAGTGGTGGGATAAATTGACAATTCTGTAGCATATCTAGGATGTAGATTTGCAAAAATAATCTGAACCAAATGTCGTAACATTGGGTGGCACTGGAGGAGGCACAGAGTGGTCAGGAATTTTTCAGACTTACTGTCACTAGCCTGGGAATATAATTCAGCCTGGCCCCAGAGAATCCCCTTCTGTCCACCATACTTGATGGTGGAATTCTTTGGATTCTTTTCTGGAACATTTGTGCCCATGTGGTGCAAGGGATATGGAAGGAGTGGCTCACATGTTACGCTATTCCTACAATAAGGGTTAATAAGACTTCATTGCCTCCTGACAGGCCCTGAAAACCACTGTGTATGGAATCTTTAGAGCCGAGGTGGCGTAGTGGTTAGAGTGCAGTACTGCAGGCTACTTCAGCTGACTGCTAGCTGCAGTTCGGCGGTTCAAATCTCACCGGCTCAAGGTTGACTCAGCCTTCCATCCTTCTGAGGTGGGTAAAATGAGGACCCAGATTGTTGGGGGCAATATGCTGACTCTGTGAACCGCTTAGAGAGGGCTGTAAAGCACTATGAAGCGGTATATAAGTCTAAGTGCTATTGCTAAGTGCTATTGCTATCTCCACTTTCCAGAAAGAATATGTTGTTGGCTGTTGCTAGATTTTGTCCAAGTGCTGCCTAAATTTGCCAAATGCTGACTACGTTGACATAAATTAGGATATCCACATTGTGTTTTTTGGTCCAAATCATTGAGTTTTCTCTACTTTCTATTTTAGCCATACATTTCATGTTATTTTGAGTTAGAGTTTCAATTTTGGGTCAGGGCTACATAACTTGATGTGTTGAAAGTTTGATTGAACTTTTTGGACAGTGTTAGGGCCTATATGTAAAAACAAAATAGGTGGAACCAGAATCAAGAGAAGAGTAAGGTCAAGACAATAATATTTCTTTTTGGAAATTTAAGTAACTTTTCTTATATTTAGTATCATATTTCACATACTGTATACTTAAATATTTCCCTTATGCTGTATTATGAATGACAGCACAGTGGCACCGTTAGGAAAGGCATAGAAGGCCTCTAAGCATCTAAAGCTTTCAAGAGGCTACTTGTGGCTTCGGAAGCTGTTCATGGATATCCTTTCACATTGGGCATGCATATGGACATAGATATTAGAGGTTTTCTGAAGTAGGTGGTAGTATCTGGTCTACCTTTTCTGGCCTTGCAAAGTTGGGCCTGTTTATACTTGGAGGGGAAGAATATCAGGAAGACAATAGGACTGTAGGCTAAAGTGGGATTTTAAAATCATCCCTGGGGAAAACAATGGCCAACCACATCTGTATTTTTAAGAAAATTGTACATATTGTTTCTATTGTGTCATCTGGAGTTGAGTCTTGAGGAGTCTTTGCCTTCTTTAAAGTATTTTGCAGCCTATGACGTAAGAGGTAATTGAACAGCGGAATCGGAAGTAGAGGAAGTAGATCACCACCAATCCAAGGAAGGAGCGACAAGAATAGGGATCAAAAATAGGCCAGACTATCAAGGAAATGTTAAGATGCCTTGCCTGTGTGTGTGTGTGTGTGTGTGTGTGCGCGCGCGCGTGTGTGTGTGCTTGATAACAGAATTTGAGAATAGGTTTGAAATCACTAGCTCCTGGTTGAGTTGCTAAATAGCTTAGCCAATGGCCTTTAATATTCTGCAATTTGCTTTGTATGATGGAACACAATGGATTCATTTTGGCTTGTATATTATTGTTTTTTGCAAGATGTGTTCCAGTGTGAACGTCTCCTGTATGTTTTGAATTCTCTTCTTTTGGGCAGCCTTCTTGTACAGGTTGGGCTCTATTTGAAGGGATGTCTATGTAACCAAGAAGAAATCAGATTTCTAGCTTCCCCCCCCCCACAGATATTTAGAAAGCAATTTGATACATGTGGATAAATACATCAGATGTATTTTTTCCTTAAGAAATGAGTGTGGCTTAGATGGAGTTTCACATAGGAGACATTTAGGTTTTATAATTTATAATTTCAAGGACCAAATCATAATAGCCCAGCCAGAAGTCACAGGACTCCACCCAACAACCAAACACGTTGGTTTTACCTCCAAGAGTCCTGCAAAATTATTGTAGATTTTAGACTTCAACGTGACAGAAGTTGAAATAATTAATGGCACTTAAATAGATGATTTACAGTATTCATAGTAACTACGGTAGCAGGATAGTCATACTTGTTTTTAATTCATATTAAATGTTAACAACATTAAGTTTCTCTCCTGGCTGTATGTACTACTTTTTCAAGTGTGGCATCAACCCCCCCCCCAGAAGAAGTTGTGACTTCTTGTAATAGGTCTTCCTATCCAATGTTGGCTAGAAGAAGCCTTTGACGCCTTCCCTTATTACTTTCTGTTACACAGAGCTTAAGACTAATGGTAATGAAATAGAATTTCAATTTGTAACCCACTCGTCTGTGTCAAGATTGGATTCATTCAATTCCGTCTTGTTCGTGTGTGCATGCAATGTTGGTGCCACTCAGGGAGAACATGCTGATAGCACTTAACGTTTAATTGCTTCTCTTGATTCTGTTTGTAAATTAGAGCCTTAAAGAATCTGGAAGAAGGCTGCTACCGCATCTTAATGTCTGAATTGAAATATATAAATAGAACCCCAAATGCTGGAGCGATAGATGAAAGCATGCCTTCACATCAACTCAGTTGTGTTCAATATCGTGCCTTATCCTTTAAGAGTCTACTCATTTTGATGGGTTCCTTAATTTCTAGCATTGCTGAGAGATAATAGTTTTATGAGCTACGGGTGTATTTAAATCTTGGCCAAAATGCATCAGTGGAATCTACCGATCGAACGAATTCCATTTTCACCCTGAATTCTCCTACAGATTGAGTGTAGCAGGTGAGCGAGTAAGATGGAATAAGGGTTCGTGTTACTCTGCACATGGACGTTTACTTGCAATTGGTAAAACGTGATAAAAGAATCACTGTATTGTTTAAGACATAGGTTCAATTTCTCACCTGGCTGCAAAGATCACTAGTAAACTTAGTCAACTAAGTTTGGCCCAGTTTCTACTTTCTTCTTTTCTTTTACAAGAGTAACATGAGGAGGAGGAAGTACTTTAGAAGAAAGTGTAATGTGAAGCAAAATATTTGAATGTCTTTTTTTCTACATCCATCCATAAAAGCAACATACATACTTGAAAGTTTCTTTCGAACCCTTGAGTAATTCTTAAAAAACGCCATTAAAGCAAAACATTTCATTTAGTTCAAAATGCAATCATTTGTCTTACATAAGATGATATTACACATGTGACCTTAAAGTTATGGCCCACCAGACGTCTTGAATGTGATCCACAAGACCTCTTCAAAAGTTGTGGTCAAATCATGTTATTTGATGTTTCAGAAGGGGAAAATAAAACACGGATAATTATGAAATTAGTGTAATTTAATTTTAGTTGACTCTGACTTTAATGATGTATATTTTGTTGCCCTGGCCTCAAGCAATTATTGCAGTGTGTATATAGTTCCTCAAAGGTCAAGTATGGTTGTTGACTAGAAAAAGGAAGGTTTTCTATCCTAGGTCCTCTATTATGTTGTCCAAAACCCAGAATGTGCTACTCTAGGAGTTGTGCTCAGTCTGCATTTTTTCTGCCTTTAGGAAAGGAATCAAGTCCTTCTCCTTTAACCTTCCTGCTTGGCTTTTTCAATGTAATTGTGACTTTATAGCATTATTATAAAATGTGATGGTTTTGCTTTTTAATTATTAATCATTTTCAGTGCCCTCTGGGCAAAAAGGTGGGATCTAAATCCTATATCTAAGTAAATAAAAAAACATTTGAAGAATTATTCTCCTTTTCATTCTGTTACATGAGTTGAAATGTTCAGGGATTTACTGTTTTTCCGTCATCTGAAATTTGCCCAAGGCTATCTCCTTCATAATCCTTGATACTTTTGCTGTATGGGACTTGGTCTGCTTACCTGTCTCTCTATCTCCACAAAGTCTGCAACTAAGACAAAAGAAGACAAGAAAGCTTTTGATGTTGACTGAAAGATGGAGGGTAGGGGAGTTTTTTTTTTTAAACAATTCTCCCATCTGTTAGATATTTGGAATTATTATTTCTCTGTATGTGATAAGTATGCCTAACCCTTTCTTGGTTTTCTTTTGCTATTTGCTGTTTTGTTCTCTCGAAACTACAAAATTTGGGTCAGTTAGCATGCAGGATAAAAATATTAATTTTTCATGTTTGTTTCTGCAGAGAATTTTTCCTCAGAACTCATAATTAGTTTCAAATTAATAATTCTAAACAACTAAAAATTCAAGGAATAATTAAGGTCCAAGAAAAGAACATTCGTCTAAAAAGAAAATCTCAAATTTGAAAATTGAAAATCATACACAAATATGAGGTTTTGTATCTGAACTTGTGGAAAGACTGTTGGAAGAAACTGATCAGATAAGAAAGACAGTAAACAGAGTTTAGAGGAAACTGCTTGTTATTGTCCCTATGGGAAAAGAACCTGGGGAATGAAAATTATTGATCTAACTGCAGGTTATTTTTCTACTGTCTCTAGTAAAAAATTAAACTGGATGATGGGGATCGTGTATTCTAGCTTCCATCAGAAAGAAGCTCTCTTCTCTTCCAATCTACCCCAACAATACTGGACAATTTAAGGAAGCCCTACTGGCAGGTTACTGGCACCCAAGAGTGTTGTAATAACCCCTAGTTTCTTTCTCTTCGGAAGAGCATTGATATATCAATCATTAATCTTGTGTATCCGGATTGGAGCTGGTGGCACATTGCAGTTTTATTACAAATAAAAAAAACATAAAATGTAAAAAAAACCAAAAAACCCACACATCTAACTTTAAATATTATAATGCAAATGGTCGGTATACAGAAAGATAGATAAAGAACTGCCCTGGTCAGCTGTTGGCTGTAATCCAAGAGATAATACATTTCTCTGGCAGACCACAAGGAGGCAGCGATCTGCTACAACGAAAATGCTTTTTGCCAGAATCTTCAAAAAAGAAAGGATTCACATTTGCACCAGAAACCAACCCCCGCCACCCCAAAAAAAAAAGAAATTATGTTTTCAGGAACACCTGAAGTATGAATAAGAGTCTAGGTTAAATACTCAGTTTTAAAGTAATAATATTAAATTTAGCATCGTGCTATATAGCAAATAGAAATTTTAAAAAATGAGTACAAACACATCAACCTATGTCTGTAGAAATAAACACAATAGAAATAACATTTGTTGCTATGTTTCATTTACCTGGATCCGGAGAAAGAGGAGCTGGTGCATATGTGACCAAGCATCATCTCTCCCTTGTGGGGATATATATTCTGTATTTGAATATGCAGTCTAGCATACAGGCTATGTTCACAACAGGCTGTCATCCTTTTGCTAGATACAAAGTGAGGGTTGCAGTGGATGGCCTTGTGCCGAGACCTCTCACAAACACCAAGGTTAAAATTTAAACAGGTATATTTGTTTACTTGAGCTAATGCATCCCAGAAGCTTACTCAACTTGTCTTTGCCCTGCCATCAACCATCCAGTGATACGTGGTGGAAACTTCCCTATAATTTTTTTGTGCAGGAAAAAACACCTGCCCCACATCACAGGTGAGGACAAAAGCCGGTGCAAGATGGACTGCTTCTAATGCAAGCAAAGCGAGTTCTACAAGGCTCTTCTTGAGCAGATTAAATACAGTTGTCACCATTTAAAAACCTTCAAATAACTTCAGTTGTATAATCATATCCTGATCCTTACTATCAGGCCTTGGAGTTCATCTTATGGTTCATACTCTTTTATACTTTTTGATGAGATACAGAAACCCACCTCTACTCTTAGTTTCCCTGGGATTCTGTTCATTTGAACTTAAAGGCTTGGTCAGTCTTGTATGATAAAGTAGCTTCTTCTAGTTCATGGGTGTCAAACTCAATCGCGTCACATGACGTATCGTGACGTTTTCTGCCTTTGCAGAGGCCTGTTCTAGTTTAATGTCCCTCAGATCTGCATTTGTAATATGTCCCCCTTGGAATATGCACTGAAAGCTTTCCAAGAGTCCTTCAGAAAATAATTCCCAGACCTACTGGTGGAGCTGTGAGCATATTTGTGAAAACGTGTCATCTGCTAAGGCAGCATCAGCTCTGCAGATTACTGGAGCTGCAGCTCTCCCTGGGGTTGCAGAGCCCAACACTTCTAATGTAATGAGTCTCTTGCCTCCTCAGAGCATAGCTTGTTTTTATTGTTCTTTTTGGGCTGCCAGGTTTTAGCCTGTGTATCATACTTCATAGAATAAATGGTTGCTTTGGTTAAAAAAAAAAAAGGAAAATAAAATGAGAGTGCAAAGTTGAGTTGAAAAGTTGAGCTCTTATGTAATTATTAAACTGCTGGATTTGATTTGTTTCTGGATCCTTATCTGAGAGGGCAGGGAAAGTTTGTGTGTGTGTGTGTAATATGCATGTGTGCACATGTAGGGGAAAAAAAAACCCTGGTTCACTCTTCATATAAATAGAAGATTGAGTTTTGCCTGGGTTTAATCAAAGCTTTATGAATAATGTGATTTTATTAATCCAACCTAGATCTTCTCTCCCTTACATTATTTAAATCAGAGGTATATATTCTGTATCTATTCTGAGATGCCAGGTTGTATGTAACCCCCTTATCTAAAAGCTTTGGGTCCCTGATTTGTTGAGGCCAAATTGCTTTTTTTATAAAGGCAAAAGGAAAAACTAACAAATGCATAGTATGATAAGCAAATTTAATTTAATCTTAACCTTAGAATTATATTAAAGAAAGCCCCCTGTTGGGATGAAGTACCTGGCATGCTATTCAAAAAAACAACGAACAAATGCAACACCAAAAATGCCTACCTTGCCCTTCCATTCCTGATGATGGCACACTTTCTTATCTCTTATGCTCCTGAAAGTGCTCTTCCGTCTCTTAAAAAAGCTTGGAGCTGTGAGCAGTTCGCTGGAGGAAAGTACAAGCCATTCCCATTGTCTTGAAGCACAGCTTGACTTCCAATTAAATAATTTTCCACGCAGCTTTCATCCCCAGATGTAAGAATCCCTCATCTGTGATTGCAAAGGTCCTGCTTTAAAATATGCACATTGTTATTACCCTGTTTACCAGTAAAGTTAAAAGATTACATTGTTCGCAAGAAATATTGTAGATGTGGTATCTTAAATAAATTTCTCTGTGTTTTGTATTCAGCTAAGATTGTTGCATTTGCGTTGTACTATTTTAACTATCCACAATCTCAGATGTAGAGAGACTACCATTCCCAGAATTCTTAGATTGCAAAGGTTGGAATTGTGGGAAGTGTATTCCTAGTTCATTTAGGGAGAATTGGTTACTACAAGTAGCCCTTAACTTACGACCACAATTGAGCCCAAAATTTCTGTTGCTAAGCAAGACAGTTGTTAAGTGGATTTTGCCTCATTGTATGATCTTTCTTGACACAGTTGTTAAGTGAATCACTGCATTTGTTAACAGGATTGTTAAATGAATCTGGTTTCCTCGTTGATTTTGCTTGTCAGAAGGTCGCAGAAAGTGATCACATGAGCCCAGGACACTGAAAGTGTCATAAATATGAGTCAGTTGCCAGGTATTTAAATTTTGATCACTGCAATGGTCATGTGAAAAATGGTTACAAGTGCCGTTGTGACTTTGAATGGTCACCAAACGAATTGTTGTAAATTGAGGATTACCTGTAATTGGCTTGCAGCTATAATTTGAGCAGTAATATAGCTTATTTGGAAAAACCATTGTATTATACGGTACCATCAGAGTTTGAAGAAACGTCATGCTAAAGCATTTCTTAATACATTGTTTTGCTTGAGAGTTTTTTAGGGGGGGGGAGTTATTAATGTCTTTATTTTCTAAAACAATTCAAGAGCTTAAACTTTGATTCTTCAATTTGTCGTCAGTTGGGCGTCCTCCATAGTTGTTAATGCAGCAAATAAATGTAATAAAATTAAAATGGATTGATAATCCTTGGGTGGCACATAAACACATTAGAGCCGAGGTGGCGCAGTGGTTAGAGTGCAGTACTGCAGGCTACTTCAGCTGACTGCTAGCTGCAGTTCGGCGGTTCAAATCTCACCGGCTCAAGGTTGACTCAGCCTTCCATCCTTCCGAGGTGGGTAAAATGAGGACCCAGATTGTTGGGGGCAATATGCTAACTCTGTAAACCGCTTAGAGAGGGCTGTAAAGCACTATGAAGCGGTATATAAGTCTAAGTGCTATTGCTATTGCTATTGCTATATTAAAAATACAATTTTTACAAGATACTGGGTAAAAATAGGCTGAACAAGCTAAAGAGAAGTTAAGAACTAAGAGAAGAAGAATACAGGTAGTCCTTGACTTACGACCACAATGGAGCCCAGGATTTCTGTCGCTAAGTGAGACATTTGTTAAGTGAGTTTTGCCCCATTTTACGACCTTTCTTACCACAGTTGTTAAGTGAATCACTGCAGTTGTTAATTTAGTAACACAGTTGTTAAATGAATCTGGCTTCTCCAGTGACTTTGCTTATCAGAAGGTCACAAAAGATGATCACATGACCCCGGAACACTGCAACCGTCATAAATATGAGTCAGTTGCCAAGCATCTGAATTTTGATCACATGACCATGACAATGCTGCAGTGGTCATAAGTGTGAAAAACGGTCACAAGTCACTTTTTTCCAGTGCCATTGTAACTTTGAATGGTCGCTAAATGAACTGTTGTAAGTCAAGGACTACCTGTATAGACGTTTGAGCTGTAATTCGAATTGTCATTTTTGGTTCTACATCCAGAAAATATATTCTTGGTTCTTACTGTAGAAGATTGTTTTGACTTCTCTGATAAACTGGAAACAAATTACTTTGTTTTGCCAGAGGCCTCAGTTCTTCTTCCTGGATGGGCCATTGGATTTAGTATATCTTGTAACACAGAGCTAAGAATCAATAAAGCCATTAGTCAGCTCTCTGTCTAGCTAGAATCACTTGATGAATCAGTTCACATTTCCCTCTGGCTTTATTTAGTGATGTATGTCAGAAGAAAGACATAGCATAAATAAGGTCTTAGCCTTTCAAACAGCTATCCTGCCTAAAGTTGAATGTACTATAATCCCAAGTTTTTCACCATATTTTCCATCATATTTTCCATATTTAAAACTTTAAAGTGAAATCTTCCCTGCCTTTCCCCGCCTAACATCAATTTTCCTCAGAAGTGTGGTTTTAAAGTTTTGTTTAAAGCTGTTAACAAATATAAGAGAGTTATCAACATTTAGAGGAGAATGTTTGTAGCTCAGGGTTGAAATGAGGGGTGCTTGGTGCTCTCTGAGCTTGGTTGTTTTCTTGCAGATGTTTCATTACCAAACTATGTAACATCATCAGTGCATTGATGATGTTACCTGCCTCATTTGATAATCAAAGACCTGCAAGAAAACAAACCAAGCTCAGAGAGCACCAAGGACCCCTGATCAACATTTGTATTTATGTACTTATTTGTACATTCATTCATTTGTTCTACTCAACAATTCAGTTTGCACAGCTGCTGAAGTTGAGACTTACTAAACAGATACTTTCTGATTGGATTCTGGAACTCTGCGTGCAGCTGTTTGCAATACTTTTTTTAAAATTTATTTATTTTGTCAAGCATATATAAGATTACAGAAAAAGTATAAACATGATTGTGAATACATAAAATATATAAACATGGTTATGAATACATGAGATGGTTACATCTCATTACATTAGATGTTCTCCTTTTTCTTCTCCCTGTGACCAAAAAAGGAAAACAAGCACCCTACTATAATTTTAAAATGGGAAGATCGTTTTAGGTTCACTGGGAATTTGCTAACAAATCCAAAGGAGATTTTCTTTGAGTGGACAACTATCTTCATGTTGCCTTCCTTTTAAATATACTGTATATTGTAATGTTTTATCCTCTTTCTTTGGCCTCCTTTGTATTCAAAATTCAGGTAGTCCTCAACTTAGAACCATTCATTGTAAGAACTGTAACCCAAGAAAGCGTCTCAGGCAAGACCCTAGTTCTCATGAAGATGAAGGGTAGGTGGAGGGAAATGCATTCAGACATTCAGGTAGTCCTTGACTTACAATCATTCATTTGGTGACCATTAGAAGTTACAACGGCACTGAAAAAAAGTGACTTCTGACCGTTTTCCACACAACTATCGCAGCATCTCCATGGGGGTCAAAATGTAGATGCTTGGCAACTGGCATGTATTTATGACGGTTGCACTGTTCCTGGGTCATGTGATCACCTTTTGCAACCTTCTGACAAAATCAGCCAGGAAGCCAGATTCACTTAACAACCATGTTACTAACTTTTAACAACTGCAGTGATTCAGTTATCAACTGAAAAGTTGTAAAATGGGGCAAAACTCACTTAACTGTCTTGCTTAGCAATCAAAATTTTGGGCTCAGTTGTCATTGTAAGTCAAGCACTATCTGTAATAAAAGTAGTATTAGCATGGGTAACTTTGGTTTCTTAGTCCAGTCTACTTTGAAAAGCTGACAGTATTTTTAGCATTGAGCCCCCACTCTATAAATAATTGCAGATACATGTAGTTTTCTTGGCAGCAATATGGAAAAGATTTGCATTTGCCTCTTTCTACGATGTGTTTTCAAAACCTAGTCTTATCTGGGAAGTAGTGCTGAAATCCTTTTTTTTTTCCCCAGTGAAATCACAGCATCAAACTCCAGCAGGAAATGAGTGAAAATCAGTGATGTTCTTTCCTACTTATTTTCAACATAGAGCAAAAGAAAAAATACAAGGATTTTTGTAAGATAGGTTTAGTGCAAAGTCAGTGCAAAACACCAGATTTTCCTAGGACCTTCCCAGAAATTTATCTCCTGTCCACTAGCAAAAAGTTGTCCTCTCCTTATTTATTATAATCCTTCCCTCAGATGTGGGCTCTTCTGTGGTCAAAAGATTTCCATTCATGGCTTAAATAAATTACAGTTCCTTGGGTTTATCTTAGGGAACTTAGTTAAAATTAAAAGCAGAAGATTTTGATCTCTCCTGGCCTGTGGGAGTAGGAGGATGCAAGAGGTTCATTCACATAGCAGGAAACACTGGTTTCCTGTTATGGCTGAACTGGGCCAGAGTGTCTCAGCTTTTTTTTTTTTCCCCAGTACCCAAAATAGAAAAAAAATGCTTAGAAATATTTATCGCCTTGTTCAAGGGCATGGGGAAGATTCCTTGGACTTCACTGGCTTGGAAGTTTAATAATAGCACGGCAAACTTCGTTGATATATAGATACCCTACTTTAAAAAAAAAAACTTGAATGTCATCTCTGTTACATTTCCTCCCACCCCCCCGTTCCCCCTCTG
>QLTV01003646.1:1828165-1857446 GCA_003457575.1 Thermophis baileyi
AAGTGTTGTACCTCATGATTCTTGACGAATGTATCTTGTCTTTTTATGTACACTGAGAGCATATGCACCAAAGACAAATTCCTTGTGTGTCCAATCACACTTGGCCAATAAAGAATTCTATTCTATTCTATTCTATTCTATTCTATTCTATTCTATTCTATTCTATTCTATTCTATTCTATTCTATTCTATTCTATTCTATTCTATTCTATTCTATTCTATTCTATTCTATTCGCAGGTTGTTCCACTGATTAATTGTTCTAACTATCAGGAAATTTCTTCTTAGTTCTAGGTTGCTTCTCTCCTTGATTACCGTAGTTTCCACCCATTGCTTCTTGTCCTACCCTCAGGTGCTTTGAAGAATAGCTTGACTCCTTCTTCTTTGTGTCAGCCCCTGAGATATTGGAACACTGCTATCATGTCACTCCTAGTCCTTCTTTTCATTAAACTAGACATACCCAATTCCAGCATTCTTTATATGTTTTAGCCTCCAGTGCCCTAATCATCTTTGTTGCTTTGTTGCTCTTCTCTGCAGTTTTTCCAGAATCTCAACATCATTTTGGCGAACAGAACTGGATGCAGTATTCCAAGTGTGGCCTTATAATAAAGAATTCTATAAAGTATTATTAATTTGGAGTTTGTAGCCAAAATATGGTAACGCTACCGGTTGGCCTACAAAATAATAAACTGTGAGGAATTGCTTCCCAATGATGGACTTGGAAGTATAACTGCCTATATGAGAAGAGGGTGAAAGCTGGAAGTGATAGGGTGTGCCTTGAGGATATAGCTTGCTTATGGATAGATACACCATTTTGTGAATGTGCCCTCTCTGGAGCAATCATTTAGCATAAATGCCTTTGATATTTTCTCAAAGATTACAAGAAGATTATTATCTCCAAAGATGAGCATATAATTTAAAAAGGTGATTGAGAACCGTGTGTGACAGACAAATAGCCCATCAGATATTAGGCACTAACCCTACATTAATATCCGTTCTTACATGGAGTTTGGCCATCACTGAGACCTTAAATATTCCACAGTTACAGTGGAACGATGTATTTAACAATGATCGTCAAAAGGGTGAACTTAAATACCCATGACCATGTTATTATAAGAGGATTGCATTGTTAAAATACGATGATACTTTTATCTCCGCATAAAATGTGGTTAACAGCAGCGTTCAAAATATTTATTGCTGCTTGCTGGGTTGAGTGCCCCATATGGATTTTGATCTCGGAGGTGATTTGGACAGCGAATGAGGCATTGCACCCTTAAAAATCCATCCTTAATTGCCATATAAGCAAGCTTCGTGACCCAGCTGGCAAATCTTTTTTATTCCCTTCCTATAACAGAATGATCTCGTTCCCCAAAAGATGTTGCTGTCTCCTGTGACTCTCCCTGCCAATGCCTGGTTGATTCCTTTACAAAGCATGTCATTAATAAACAAAGTCAGTGTCGGTGTCATTGCTCAACTCCTGAAGAAAAACATCACGGTTTAATTTGTCCACGCTTTGTTAGTGACTTGAAAATCGGTGCAACAGAAGACCTTTCTTGACTGGCAGGCGACGTTGTGCTTCCCCCCCCCACATCTCTTCCCCCCCTCCTGCGCACAGTCGTTGTGACAGACAGCCCTGTGGTGTCACAGGGGTAAATAGATGGCAGGTAAGAGGCCTCATCTGCATTTGTCAGCCTTACCGATTGCTCTTCCTTTTTCCAGTGCAACCTGAATGCATGTGTGTCGAGAATAAAAATGCGTTTTCGCTATGGCAGGTTGGCAGTAACCTTTTCACAACATACCTCTTTTAAAACCCGAGGCATCAGACCCAATGATACATGGGGCTATGCATGGGAATTGAATCTGCAAAAGGAAGATGGGATGTGGTTACAGTCTAAATTGATAACAGTGGGACTGAAATTGATTTCGATTTATCCTTTGTTTTTGTTGAGTTGTTCCTTTCTCCCCGATTGTCTGTTTTGGAAAAATCAAAATGATATAGATTTCATATGCCTGAGAATGATAAGCTGGATCGGCCAATAATGAGTAGCCTGTACACTAGGAGTGTCAAACTCGCATCGTCACGTGACGTATCGGGACTTTCCCCCCCCTTCGCTAAACCAGGCAGGGGCGGGGCCAGCACGCGACGCATCCGGGCTGTGAGTTTGACACCCATGTTGTACACCATTAACGGGATCCCATCTCCTCCCCATGGGTTGTTTCAGGGTTATAGTACAGGTAGACCTCAACTTACGACCACAATTGAGCCCAACATTTCTGTTGCTAAGTGACAGTTGTTAAGTGAGTTTTGTCTCGTCTTATGACCTTTCTTGCCACAGTTGTTAAGTGAATTGCTACAATTGTTAATTTAGTAACATGGTTGTTAAGTGAATCTGGCTTCCTCATTGACTTTGCTTGTCAGGTCACAAAAGATGATCATATGACCCGGGGAATACTCCAAACGTCATAAATATGAGTCAGTTGCCAAGCGTCTGAATTTTGATCACCTGACCATGGAGGTGCTACAGTGGTCGTAAGTGCGAAAAACGGTCATAAGTCATTTTTTTCCAGTGCCTTCGTAACTTTGAATGATCACTAAATGAACTGTTGTAAGTCGAAGACTATCTGTATTCTTAGGAACAATAATGGTTACGAGCAAATGATTTGTTCATGTAGAAGGAAAAACAGCTGGGGTTACTTCAGTTTACTAAACTCTTAAAGTTTTAAAGCAGAGTAAATACATATTTTGGCAAGCACTTTTAGAAACTCCAGAAAATTTTGTACAGGGCAGTCTTGATTGCTTTCCATTAATATTCACAATACTTGAGTGAAAAAAGGACACATTTCATTTTGCTTCGGGCAAATACCATGGGCTGTAGAATTCAGAGAAATAAGGGATATGAGGGAGAATAGGCAGCAAGAGATGTAGAGATTAATTAATTTCTGTAGAATTGCAAAAATTGATCTGATTCAGAAGCTAGGTTATTGGAAATAAACGTATAGAAAGTTGCAGCCTTAGCTATGTTTGCTGGAGAGCTCACCCTGGAAGGATTAAAAACAAAGGTCAACATTCGTATATGGTGCTAAGCCAGGGTTTCTAAAATAATGGCCTAGTTAACGGGTGTCAAACTCGCTGCGTCACGTTGCTGTCACGTGACGTTTCGCTATGTTTTTCCCATTCGCAGAGCTTGGCGTGGTCTGTGCGTGACTCATTCGGCCCGTGGGCCACCAGTTTGACACCCCTGGCCTAGTTTGTATCTGATGCAACCGGCCCTTACCTGAAACTATCAGACAACTTCAGTTACCCCATGATCCTAAAAAATCTGCAATCTCTTACCATGTGTGGTGGTCTGGAGGCTAAACCATAGGATGAACGCTAAAGGAACTAGGTATGTTTAGCCTAACAAAGAGAGGGCCTTGAGCGATGGGTGGGAAGCTCCTCAGAGGAAGATCCAACCTGGAACTTTCCTGACAGTGAGAACAATTAGTCAGTGAAATAGCTTGCTTCCCAAAGTTGTGAGTGCTCCATTGCTGGAAGTTTTCAAGAAAAGATTAGACAACCATTTGTCCAGGATGGAAGACCTCCATGGTCCCTTCCAACCCTGTAATTCTATGTTGAGTTTTCTCATTACATCTTGTTCTACCTTTTTTTTTAAATAGTGTCTTTTATTTTTGCTTTGAGTTTTACTATATTTTTATTCCAAAATATTCTCAGTATTTTATAAACTGCATTGAGGTTCTTTTTAATAAAGAATGTTATAGCAATACTTTTATTAAACTTTCTTTGTGTGTTAGATGTGTATAACTACCCATCTTATGTAGCATAAGGGTGGCTCACAAGCAACAGTGAAACAATGAAAACAATAAAAAGCATAAAAACCAACAAACCGGCATCTTCCATTATGGCTTAATGTAACTGATTGTTTAAGGCATGCAAAAGTTGACTTCCTAGTTTCAGTTTGAAGGGGGTGATAGAGACAGTTAACACAGGAAACACAGGATCTTTATTGGTCCTTTTAGTTACATGCTAGGAGTATCTGTGGGCTCATTTTCATGTTACTTGAGAAATTTGAGAATTGCATTTTCAGGTTGCAAGTTGGGAGAGGCCATTGTAGAGTAGGATCCTTGTCCTTAGCTTTAAGTATGAAGCTTGAACCCAGTTTAATTCTGGTGAGTGCCTTACCTAGAAGTGCAAAGTTATGTACCTTATCACAATCATCCCATATTTTAGCCATTTGTTTGTCTCTTGAGACTGTAGCCAAGGGCATCTCAATAGCAATAGCACTTATACTTATATACCGCTTCACAGTGCTTTACAGCCCTCTCTAGGTGGTTTACCGAGTCAGCATATTGCCCCCAACAATCTGGGTCCTCATTTTATTGACCTCGGAAAGATGGAAGGCTGAGTCGACAGTGAGCCGGTGAGAATCGAACTGCTGGCAGTCAGCAGAATTAGCCTGCCATACTGCATTCTAACCACTGCACCACCACGGCTCTCAATCTCAAACCATTGATATCTATTGTTCAAGTAGCTCTATCCTCCATCATTCCTCTTCTCTATGACTTCAGGTTATAAATACTGATTTCTTTTTGGTTAGCTCCTGGCAGAAGGTACCCTGATTCCAGAATGACCTGGGCAGTTCACATAGTTACAACTTTATGTGTTTCCTATGTGTACATTATTCATGTACTAAAGCACAAAAAAGTTGAACCTAGGCTGCAGATCTACTGTAACCTTTGTCTCATTCTTTTTATTCCTTTAAAAAGGATGTTTTTAACATCAATAGAATTGAAAAGGATGTAGCCACATTGTGAAACAGCTGTCAATCCATTGGATCACCTTTTCCCCAGATGTTTACCATGGATACTACAGGCTGCATAGATTTTGTGGAATAAAAATGATTGGCTGTTGCCAGTGCTTTGTTGAAAGAAACCTGATCCTTTTATAATCCTTTCAGTATAAAAAAATTTCCTTTGAGGAGTACAGAAACTCAATAATGACATTTAACAGAACATTGTTATCATGTCTTTTCACTGCAATTCTAGAAAAAGGTAATTATATTTATATATCTCACATTAGAATCTCTGTAGTTACAGGTAGGCTTCAACTTATGACCATAATTGAACTCGGACTTATGGTTGTAAGTCATGGCAGTCATTAAATGTGTTGCCACGAGACCACCTCTGATTTTACAATCTTTTTTGTGGCAGTTGTTAAACAAATGCTATGTTTGTTAAGTGAACCCATTTTCTTTGGTGGCTCTTTGTCAGCAACCAGAATTAAATTTTGGAAATTGACAAAAAAATCACATGACCTTGGGACACTGCAAATGGTCATAAAAGTGAATCGGTTTCCAAGCACCCAAAATGTGATCATGTAACCTTGGGGGGTACATCCATCCTAACTTCAGAACTGGTTCATAAGTAGCTCTGGGGCGTCTGTCATAACATAGAACATTCATTGTGTGAGGACTATCTGTAATGCATTTTAATATTCTGTAGTTGAAACAAAATATTGCTTGATTTCTCTCTGACGCAGTCTCTAGATATACGGGGACTCCTCGACTTATGACCATAACTGAGCCCAGAATTTCTTTTGCTAAGTGAGATAAGTTGTTAAGTGAATCCCATTTTATGACTGCCCTTGCCACAGTTGTTAAGTAAATCACGGCAGTTGATAAGTTAGTGACATGATTCGTTAAGTGAATCTGGCTTCCCCATTGACTTTGCTTGTGTTCTGACCTAGGATTCCACAAACCACAAAGCAGATTCCTTGTCCCGACAAAAACCCCTTTTTATTAAATTACTGTGAATTCTTCTCATTCACATCCAGCAAAGTCTTTCAAGGGTAAATTTACAGTCACAGACCTTATCTGGCTTGGAGAGCTGGCAGGCCGATATCTTCAAAACTTGGCAAGAAGTCTCTGAGTTTCACGAACCAATTAAGCAAACTAATTGTCTCCTGCAAACTCTCATCGCCTTTCGCTCCTCTTTTATTCCCTATAGGAGGGGCCATTCATCGTCCACCTGTGGCCTTACTCCCAAGTCAACCCTTGTTCCTTAGCTGTTCCCTTCGTCTGGCAGCTCTGCGCATGCACACAGTGGGAACAGGCTCCAGCTGTTTGTCTGCCTCACTGATGTCTGCCTCTAAAGGCAGCTGATAACTGTCAGACTGCCCTGGCCCCATCTCTGCCTCCAACGCAGAGCACTCGTCAGAGCCTTCCTCAGACTCCAGGTCTGGCCCATGTTCCTCCCCAACCTCCTCACTGTCCGAATCTGCTACCAGCTCTGCTGGCCGCTGGCGGACCACAACAGCTTGTTAGAAGGTCACAAAAGGGGATCCATGAACACTGCAACCGTCATAAATACATGTCAGTCGTCAAGAACCTGAATTTTGATTACATGACTGTGGGGATGCTACAACAGTTGTTAGGTATGAAAATAGGTCATAAGTCACTTTTTTCAGTGCCATTGTAACTTCGAATGGTCACTAAATGACCGTTGAGGACAATCTGTAAAGTCATAAGTAGATGGACTATCTGAAGATCTTAATAAAAGTTACAAAACTTTCTGTGTGGATTACCTCTCAGAAGCACAGACTGATAAAATGAACTAAATTTACATGTGTCAATTACAAACGCATGATGGGGCAACAGCGTCAGTCTGGCCAAGACCTTGCCGTTCACAGAGGCTTCATTACTTTAATGTTTCAAGGAGTGTTGTGAATCTTGGCTGCATTGGGGGGATCTAATTGCATATTTAATTGCTCTCTGTCTCAGGATAATAATTTCTGCCAACATAGAGAGTGAAAGGATATGAAGGAAAGATACAGCAAGGTACCTGCTTGGACCAGTTGTGCATATATGCAGCCTGAAGGCTTTTAATTTTTTAAGTCAAACTTTCAGCATGCTTGGTGAAAGAGTCATATGGGATACAGACTGGATATCGAAATACCCTTTACTTGGTACATTTTTTTTTGTCAAAAAGGGAACAAAAAGACCAAAACACCTTCCCATTAGCAATCGGTACCCAGTTGAGCATAGATTAACTCCAAGATTAATATCAGACCGACAATCAAGAAGTAAATATCCCATTCAAGGAACTGCCAAACAAGCCAACAGTAATCAGCCCAACAAAAGAACCTCTTAAGACCACTCCCTCCTACCCTGACAGGGCAAGCCGCTAGAACACGGCTGTCAAACTCGCCATGTCATGTTGCCATCACGTGACGTTTCACAACATTTTTCCCATTCGTGGAGCTGGGATGGGTGTGGCCTGCGCGTGACGCATCCGGCCCGTGGGCCACCAGTTTGACACCCCTGCACTAGAATATAAACTGAGCAAACCCCACTCCTTACTAGCATTGATGATGTTATCTACTTTGGGTAATGAAACGACTGCAAGAAAACAAGCTCAAAGAGAATCAAGGACCCCTTGTTTCAACCCTGAGCTTATTGATACATCTGGCCTGCAGGGTGCTTAGATCTGGTCTGCGGGGTCTCCCTGGAAACAGCGAAGGCCCTCCCAAGCTCCATTTTCAGTGGCAGAGGGTTGCAGGAGTCCGTCCCAGCCAAAAACAGAGGTTGGGAGACCGTTTTTGCTGGGCCATCACAGGCGCTCCCGACACGAGTGACGAGCTGGCCATGCCCACCCTGGCCACACACCCCCCAGGACGCGGCCTTCAATGAAATCGAGTATGACACCCTTGGCATTGAGGGAGGGAATTCTGTTTGTTTTTATTACAGGGATCTGAAGCCATGTGTGAATGTTTCTTGAGAACGTGTCCTCCTACACTGACTTGTCTAAATATTTGCACCTGCAAAGTCCATTCTGGACATATGTATTAATAGAAAAGAAAGATGTTTTATATGCCTCAATATTTTTGCTCGTCCAGCACTGTTCAAACTGCTGGATTCCTTGTTAGCTTAATTCTCTGCTCTGGAACTGAAGAATGGATTGGCAGTGCATATTTCCAGGCTTCCTAAGCAAGACAGTGTCTTTACAATAATGTATCTCATTTGAATAAATGCATGTTTTCCAAATTTCATTTGTGTTACCTCTTAATTTTCACAAACACAGTTGTACATCTACTTTGTTCCTTGACAGGTTCATGTTTAATTTATTGGAAAATTATACATTTTCTCAGTTTATTTTCTAATAGGTTTTTTTTTTTTTTTGCAATGTAAAGCAGTTTCCAAGTGAACTGAACATTGAGAAGAAGCCTCTGATGCCAGTTAAATAAATATGTATCTGGAGACCCCACTATTACTGTTAAGACCTAATTGTTAAACTTATTACTAGCTGCGTTAAAATGTCGCCCTTTCAATAAAAGAAGAAAATCCTTGTAAATTAAGAATGAGATATAAACAAAGATTTAAAATTCATAAAATTTCTTTAGGCCTAAATTGGTGGTTTTTCTTTTTAACCCAAATTCTCCTTTTTGCCTCACTTCTTACAGCTGTTGTTCTCTTAGTTAATAATCCTGCTGTGTGGCAACATAATATTGGTTAATGCTTGAAAGAACCTCTTCCATCACATGATGCTAGAAAATGAGTTTCATTTAGGATGCATAGGATAGCATTACAGGTAGTCCTCGACTTACGACCACAATTGAGCTCAACATTTTATGTTGCTAAGTGAAACATAACTTAAGTGAGTTTTGTCCCATTTTATGACCTTTCTTGCCAACATTGTTAAGTGAATCATTGCAGTTGTGAAATTAGTAACATGATTGTTAAGTGACTCTGGCTTTCATATTGCCTTTGCTCGTCAGAAGGTCACAAAAGATGATCACATGACCCCGGGACATTGCAACCATCATATGAACCAGTTGCCAAGCATCTGAATTTTGTTCACCTGACCATAGGGATGCTACAATGGTCATAAGTGTGAAAAATGGCCCTAAACCACTTTTTTTCAGTGCTGTTTTAATTTGAATGGTCCCTAAATGAACTGTTGTAAGTTGAGGACTACCTGTATAGTGATGCATAGGCAGATACCTTTGACTGTATGGAGGTGACTTAATGCCCTTCTGTAATTCTCAAACAATGTGTGTGTAGCAAAGGAAATACATTCCAATTGCTGGACAGCTTGACTGATGTTTTGAATTGATGTACCAGGCTTGCATCTTCCTTATCCACCAGCATACTGAAAATAAATAAAATAACACATACACATTGAGATCAAACTCCATGCTGGATTTCTTGAGGTCAGAATTTAAGCCAATTCACCCAGTTAGCAATATCCTAAATATCTAAATATCCAACTAAGTTTGTCTGGATCAGAACAAACATCATGGTTTCTCATTTGATCAGTTTCTGGGGAGATGTTTCTCTTCTGCTGAACATTGGCCTCTTCTCAATGTCAGGTTTGTGTATGTGACTATTAACAAAAAGGTGAGAAGCTACTAAAGGAACAGGGCAGGGGGAATTCTGCAAGAATGTAAAATCGTGCCTCCTATTTTGGTTCAAGTTTTTGTGGGAGGACCTACCTTGGTTGATCTCAAAAAAGGGTCATACATGGGCTAGTTCTTGAATGAGTGACAACCCACAGGTAAAGGGGATAGTAAACAACTCAAGGCAAAGTGAAAACCTTTACTGTTGCACAGAAAAATCTGTGATATTTCTATGTAATTATCAGGTGAAAACCTGACACAAATCTTCGTTGACTAAAATAAATGTGTACTTTCAAAAGCAATGTTCGACCCACAGCTACTTCAGTACTCACAGCTGTATTAATTTTTTGAACGCTGTGTACATTATAGAACACATATTTGTAATTTATTATTCAAAACTATCTCAGTTTAAGATGACATGCCTATGTGAGGCTGAAAAGAGAACTGCAGTCTTCCCTGCCTCTAAAGTTCTTTTTGATTCGTCATCTTATTCCAGTTGTTGGCTTGCCTTCAGTATTATTTTTAATTAATTTAATATCAAAAAAAATTGTGATACACTATAAATTACTTAGGGACGTGGCTAAGGCGCTGAGCTTGTTGATCGAAAGGTCGGCGGTTCGAATCCCTAGTGCCGCGTAATGGGATGAACTCCCGTTACTTGTCCCAGCTTCTGCCAACCTAGCAGTTCGAAAGCACGTAAAAAATCCAAGTAGAAAAATAGGGACCACCTTCGGTGGGAAGGTAACAACGTTCCGTGCACCTTTGGCGTTTAGTCATGCCGGCCACATGACCATGGAGACGTCTTCGGACAACGCTGGCTCTTCGGCTTTGAAACAGAGATGAGCACCGCCCCCCTAGAGTCGGGAATGACTACACATATGTGCGAGGGGAACCTTTACCTTTACCTTATAAATTACTTTTCATTTGTTGTATTAGTAGAGGTTGAAACTGTATTGGCTATTTAAGAGATAGACTTAGAATAGTCTCTATGAAAGGATTCTGACAGGGATTTTTCCAATCCAGCACAGGCTGTTAAAGACAACATTCAGACAATAATATCTTGGTTTACTAAACATACAGAATTGTTGAGCTCAGAGAGGTAATCCTGTCAGTTCTCTATTGCTGCAAGGTTTCGCTGGACTGCAAAGACAGACTAACCACAACTTCATATTTTGCTGGAGTTGGAAAACGGATCACTTCAGGGCTAGCTATTTGAAGTTTATTCTGGTTTATTGCAAAGTTAGTATCTGCACCTTCTGAATTCAAGGATAGAAGGATGGTGGTTAGAAGATTCCCAATCGAAGCCCAAAGGAAGATAAGCATTGCCATGGGGGAAAAAAAGGTTCCTATATATCTTGGCTTGATAAGCCAAGCTGTTTGTAGAAGTATGTTTCTTCTTCTCCCACATCTCTATGGTATTACAAGCATGAAATGTGTGATGTGCAAAGAAAAAAAAAACAATATTCTGCATATGAGGCCTTTGGTGAAATTGAACCATTTGCAGAAGCCAAACTTGTTTACCTGTAATGGTGTACGGGAATGACCTTTGAAAATTTAGGGCAGAAGTCTTCAAACTTGGCAACTTTAAGACTTGTGGACTTCAATTCCCAGAATTCTCCAGCCAGCATAGTACTTGCAAGATGCTGTTAATGTAGCCTTACAATAAAGTAGAATTAGCTCATCTGGTTGTGTTTCTTGTCTGCTCTAACTGGGAACACTAACATTACCTCCCCCCCCAAATGAATTATAAGGTTAGTTTTTTCCAACCACAAGGGTTATACTATGTAATTTGATGAGAAATCAAACAATTTCTTTATTGCTCCCAAGAAAACTACATGGTGCCATCAGATATTGAGCTCACCCTGAAGGCAACTTTTCCTATGTAAAGTCTATAATCTCTCTTTGTTTCTGATGTCAATTTCTGAGCCCTTGTGATTTGATAATATGTCGATGCATTAGGGATTAGTGGTCTGCTTTTTTTTTTCCTTCCAGAAGGGACCATTTCTCAAATGCTCGATGCAACCTGGCACCAATCACACTTTCCCCCAAACATTTGCATTTGGTACACCAATTGATTGTGAAGTGTAACTCTCATGGCTGTAAGCTTTGACCTAACTGTTGGACTTCCTTTGTGTTTTTATAATAGTTTACTTAAAAGTGTAGAAAACCTCAAGTATTTGCACATACTTTTTTACATCACTTTTATTCATCCCCTCTGTTGCTTGCTGTGTCCTTCCCCTTAGTTCTCACAGTTATGTACAGTTACGTACAGAACAGCATTACTTAGAGACCCCTGTGAACTACTGCAGTAGAAACAGGAAAGATTATATGCGTGGGCTAGAGGTTCTTTAATGAGATATGGATCTGTTACTTCATTAATTTCCATATGTTCCTGAATATACTGTAACAGGAATCATATTAACTCTCATCTAAACAACTTTTGCTTGTAAAGTTCACGGCGTTTCTCTTCCTTCCATGGAGGAGTGAATTAACAAGGCCATCTATATATAGCTAGATTTATTTTTATTGGACACTTTTCTGTTGGATATTGTTGCTTTGTCTTGTCCTGCCTCTGCACAAGACATGGTGTGTTTTAAACATATGTAGGGTCAATCCATTAGGAGGAACGCAAAGCATTTGGGAACAGAAGGGAGCCACCAAATGATTTTGTTCAAATTTATCCCATTCTCCAGCTGTTCGTTTGCTTTTCTTTGTGGTTGGAAAGTTGAAAAGGTTCTCTGCAATGTTACGACTGGTACCTTTTGTGTGCTGAGCTGCTTTGGCAGCGATCTTGAATCGACAGAAAAAGAATATTTTCTTAAAGCTCGTGAGTTTTATTACTTATGTGATGTCAGGTCTGAAGGAGTTATTAAAAGGGCAAGGAGTTTAGTGTAGATTGTCTTGAAGGCATGTCAGGTTTTGAAATAGGAATAGCTAGGAGATTAAAATTGATCTTAGTGAGTCTACTGATATTAACTGATAATAGCTAAGTGAAAGATTTTAGCTTTTTGGTTGCTTTGTCATACATGTCAGGTTGCATCTTGTTGTCAAGAAGACCTTTAAAATTTGTTGAAAGAAGACAGGGAATTTTTGTATGAGTTCAAGGAAATGCAGGAGACCCCGCCCTCCAATTTCATTTCATTTGAAGCTTTGAACTTTAATCTTAATTGAGTAAGATACAGACTCTAGGAGGAAATGTCTGGGAGGAATGTCTTGGAGGAAATGTATAAATTTTGAGATGAAGGTTCAACTTAGTCATCTATCTCTACAAGTATCTCTCAAATGCTGACAGAAGAAGCAAATTCATGCAGTCAATCTTCAACCAGGCATTTGATTTTTCAGTACCACATTTTGGGGCATTGGATGGCATTGTTAGCTTCCCATAGTTGCTTGATAGTGAGATGGGCGGCATAGAAATTTAATAAATAAATAAATACCATTCATTCAGGATACTAGATGACAAATAGGAGTCTCACGTAATTTGGATATGGTGGATTCACTGCTGCATGATGATGAATGTAATGTTTATGAAGATTTCCCTAGAGGATTAGATGTTTTAAGTACCTTTAACAAAAGGTTGGTCACTCTTACAGACAGCAGTGCAGTTCTTTTAGAACTAATGTTGCTTAATATTTGAAGGATATTCTGGATAATAGTTTCACTATCACATCCTATAGCTGTAGCTTTTAAGCCATCTTCAAGGATAAAACCATGTAAATGTGTTGTATTCCAAATGGGAGGTTACCAGAATTTCTATGATTTTCTGAACAACTGGCAAGGCCATTCCTAACTAGGAATGGGTTACAGCCCCAGATCAGACACAGCAGATTGAATGCAGTTCAGGTCATTGATGTCTCTTCTGACTTATATCACAGAGGTAAATCCTGTACAGAAGGCTATATACTTGCTCATTCATGGGAGCCAGAGTCAGACATCCCCAGTTTCTGGACCCAAAGCCTTTAATTCATCATGCCTCCATCATTTGGGATTCATGTTAATTCTTATTCAGCCTATTATAGCATCCAAATACTGTTCTAATGTCCGTACCATCTCCCTGACTCTGATGGCAAAAACCAAAAAGGGATATCATCAAAGTACTACTATCACCTGACTCTAAAGTTCTTGATACCATCCCTCAGGAGCTTCATGTAGATCACGGGTGTCAAAGTCGCGGTGTCATGTCACGTGACGTATTGCGACTCCCCCCCTTCAGTAAAATGGGGGTGGGGATGGCGAGCACATGATGCATCTGGCCCGCGGGCCACGAGTTTGACACCCCTAGTGTAGATGTTGAACAACAACAGGATGGACTTTTTCAGGATTCAATTGTGGATTAACCAAATGCGGTTGACTCTGGAAATACTAGCAAATTTATTCGCCCCCAAATGCTAGCATATTTATTCGCCAAATATTAGCATATTTATTTTTATCCCACCTTCATTTTTGGTTGAGCATCACCAGAGAAAGAAGATCAGTGTCTCAAATAGTCCACACATCAGAATGCAACAGAATAGTTGACAAGTTCAGGAAGAATGAAGGTTCAGAAGAATAGTTGACAGGTTCAGGAAAATTGACAGAACTGCATTCTTTCTGACTTGCAGTGAGGGAAGGAGTTTGAGGCTGAATATTAGAGTAAAACATGAGTGGAATTCTTTAGCATGATGTTTGAATCGTGCCCTTGTCTTAAAGGTAACCGTGCTTTTCTTTTAAATTATGATTTGGTATTTGATTTGTAACTCAAATAATGGCTCAAATAGGAACCCTAGCTTATAAACAATTAAAGGTTTTGGCAATTTATGCAAGGAATTTGCACCATGGACAGGAAAAGTGTTAAAATATCAGGTATGGATCAGACAATTTTACAGGGAATTTGTCCAATGTTCAGATTACACATTACGAGTTTTCATTTGTTCAGAATTAAAAAGGTTCAGTTTATTGTAGAAAGCTACTGTGACTCTCTCCATCTACGTGTTCAAATCACTGCAGGAAAGTTAGTACAGAGCCAAAAGTAAACAACTATATAGTAGAACCGGCCATTATCAAAACAAGTGTTAAAAACTATCTCCTATGCAAAGGAGATTAGCTTCTAGTCCTTTAGAGGAAGCAGGAGAAAGGTGGAAGAAATTTGAGTCCTATTGTCCTAAATAATGATTGTCTCTGATTCACAGTAGCCACTTCAAACCGTCTTAATGGCTTCATAGTTTTATGATAAATCTACTTAGCTGAGCCTTCATATACCAGCAAATACATGTTTGCAGTCTTTTGTTTTGTTAGCCAAAAAGAACCAGGCAGCTATATATAGATAGATGGATACCGATGTAGCTATAGATGTAAATATATATGTAAAACCCAACTTTAAAAAAAAAATATTCCAGAAGCGTATGGATTATTGCACCTATAAATCCTACTTACTACTTTTATGAGCAACAGAAGACGTTACTGCATAACAGAGCCACAATTCTTTCTTCCTTTTATTTACTTCAGTAACATCAAGCTGGTTCAGCTGCAGGCTTTGTCATATATTTAAGCGCTACAGGAACTCATTTATTTTGGCCTCAAAGATCCATTTTTTATTTTCAGGGAGACTTTATTTGCCTCTGCATATTAAAATGGCAGGTTAGCATACTTTAAAGTTTATTAATATCAGAAGGTAGAAATTCATTCCTGCTAATACACGAACACTGTTCTTGTCACCATTATATTGGGACGCTCTCAGGTGGGGTGAATAGAGTAACTGCTGAGTTCCCTTCTCTCTGTTGTAAACACGGACTTGTCAGCATAGACGCATGTTATCGTGACCCTACAAAACAAAGCAAGGGCAGAGGTTTCATTAAGAAGAATTACAGGAGGTATGTAGGTATCCAGTAGCTGATTATTGTTAAGAAGTAATTTCCAAAATGAATGCATTGTGGTCGAAGACAGGGGAGTAATTAAAAAGGCGCTTGCTAAATATCACAGGCTATGTAGAACTGAAATAAGAGAGCTTATTTTATAAGAGTGAACAAGCTGCGTCCCACATTGATAAAGAAATTTGATAGTCCCCCCCCCCCGAAAGCTATCCATAGGTCCTCCATGAGAATAGAAAAATAGAAAGAGCATGAGAAGAAGACACAGAACCTTCCCAGTCTAAGCTGCTTATACAGGTTGTCCTCGACTTACAACCATTTGTTTAGTGACCATTCAAAGTTACAAAGGCACTGAAAAAAGTGATTTATATGACCAGTTTTTCATACTTACGACAGTGGCATGGTCTCTCCCCATGGTCAAATGATCAAAATTTGGATGTTTATCAACTGGCTCATGTTTGTGACGGTTGCAGGTGTTCCAGGGTGACCTTCTGATGAGCAATGTCAATGCAGAAGCCAGATTCACTTAACCGTGTTATTACAGTGATTCATTTAACAACTGTGGCAAGAAAGGTCATAAAATGGGGCAAAACCCATGTAACTGTCTCACTTAGCGGTGGAAAATTTGGGTTCAATTGTCATAAGTCGAGGACTGCCTGTATTTAAGTTTCTCATTTGAAGGTAAGAACACTCAGTTGAGTTCTTGTGCTGTTATTTTCACTTCCTTCTTAATCCTACTAGTCAGAACTCTTGTGAGGCAGGGGTGAAATTCAGCAGGTTCTGACAGGTTCTGGAGAACCGGTAGCGGAAATTTTGAGTAGTTCGGAGAACCGGCAAATACCACCTCTGGCTGGCCCCAGAGTGGGTGCAGAGGTGGGTTCCTGCCGGTTCGGACCGGTTCTTTAGAACCAGTAGTGGGAATTTTCCCCCGCTCGCCGAACTGGCAGTGATGGCCGGCTGGACACGCCCCTGAACCGGCTCTCTCGGTGGTGCCGTAGGCGACACCATCTTGTTTTTCGCTTCTGCGCATGCGCAGAAGCTGTTTTTTGCTTCTGCGCATGCGCAGAAGCTGGATTTTCAGCACTGCGCATGCGCGCGTGCACCCACGCAGCATGGGAGGAAGCGACCTGGCAGCGAGGTAAGTCAGAACCCACCCCTGGTGGGGTGGGAATGGAGATTTTGCAATATCCTTCCCCCAGGAGTTGGGAGGGAATGGGGATTTTGTAGTATCCTTCCCCTGGAGTGGGGTGGGAATGGAGATTTTGCAGTATCCTTCCCCTGCCATGCCCACCAAGCCATGCCCACAGAACCGGCAGGGAAAAATTTTGAATTTCACCCCTGCTTGTGAGGCTTGCTCTTGGGAGTAACCACTTCCAGTTCAAGCTGCTAGCAGGAGCCTAACAATGCACTTACCTTAACAAGATTGTTTAGTAACCCTTGGTAGCGTTGGGACTTTGATGGAAGTATATCCTAGATAGCAAACAGATAATACAATATGTTTTTTTTCCTTTTATTTCTTCTCTTCCTAGGGGAAAAAAAACCTCAGCAAATCCCTTTTACCCCTTCAAGATGCAAAGGCCATCTACTTCCAGGTTATTTCATAGAAGTGATCTCCAGATTAATTTCCTAGTTCCCACTATGTGGAAAACTCAGACTTTGCTCCTGTGTTTTGGAGACAAGAAAAGGAGAGGAAATCACAAGGAGAATTTGGTATATTTATTTCCATTTGTCTGCATTTCTAGACCTAGCTGTCTTGAAAAAGCTCTAAAAAGCACAGACCGGATGTCCCAAAGGTGCTTTTTCAAGAGGCAACTGGACTTTCTTGTTTTTCTTTGAAGAAGTTTCACTTCTCATCCAAGAGCTCCAGAGCTGAAGAAGCTTCTTGGATGAGAAGTGAAACATCTTCAAAGAAAAACAAGGAAGTCCAGTTGCCTCTTGAAAAAGCACCTTTGGGACAACCATGACCTGGATGACTGAGAATCTCCATAGATGCCCAGACCAGATGTGCATTTTTGGGGGTTCTTCTAGACTCGGAACTCCTGCTCAAAGAGCAGATGGCAGTCATTGCTTAGAGTCCACAGCTCCATGTTGTGTGCCAATTACACCCATCCCTGGATTGGGAGGGTCTGCTCATGGTGTCATACCCATGTCAGTTCCCAGGTGGACTACTGATGGTGTTCTTCATGTGACTACCCTTGAAGAGTATTCAGAAGCTACAGAATGCAGGGCTATGGCACTTACATATGACCCTTTAATGTCTCATGTTACACATAAGTTCTTTGAGGTGTATTGTTTCTGAGTTCAAGTTTAAGGTGCTAGTTATGACCTTTTAAAGCCATTCATGGTATGGGACCAGGTTAATTTTGAGAGACCACCTCTTCCCAATTATATCCCCCACAGTTCCATCAGATCAGGCAGAAGAGGTACGTATATAGCAGATCCCATCAACTAAGCTTACATCTGGCAAGACTAAGGAGGTGGCCTTTTTTGCCATGGCACTTTCCCTGTAGAACATCATTCTCTTGAGGTGAGATTGGCTCCATCCCTGTTAATTTTCTATAAGTCCCTCAAAATTTGGCTATGTCATCAAGCATGGAGGGTCTGAAGGGAACAGTGAGTTGCTGAGATGGTACTATTGCTCAGTGGTGAAATCCAATTTTTTTTACTACCGGTTCTGTGGGCGTGGCTTGGTGGGTGTGGTGTGGCTTGGTGGGCGTGGCAGGGGAAGGATACTGCAAAATCTCCATTCCCACCCCACTCCAGGGGAAGGATACTGCAAAATCCCCATTCCCACCCCACTCTGGGGCCAGCCAGAGGTGGTATTTGCCGGTTCTCCGAACTACTCAAAATTTCCACTACCGGTTCTCCAGAACCTGTCAGAACCTGCTGGATTTCACCCCTGCGTATTGCTGCTAATATCTGTTGCCCTGACCTTGCCTTTTGATCATAGCTTTAATACGTTTTTGCCTGTTTTATAGGTATTTTTAATTGTATGCTACCCAGAATAATGTTTTATGAGATGAGAAGCCATATAAATATGAATGAATGAATGAATGAATGAATGAATGAATGAATGAATGAATGAATGGTGGATGGTTACAATTCTGCACGATCGGAAGACCTAAAAGACCAGGTTAGGGACAGATTGCCATGGAGAAAATCTATGTGGTCGCCAGGGTCAAAAAACAACTTGATGACACATAACCAATCAAAGTAACATTGGAATGCCCCACCAGTATTTTCTTTAACCAAAAAATCCATCTGACATTCCCAGACAGTAGGTAGAGTGGTGAACAGTGGCTCTAGAGAGGTGTAAAGCCATTCTACAATGATACATAGACCAGGAAATTGTTGATTGATCAGTGCTCAGTAGAAGGTTGGCAATGTTGGAGAACCCAATCCTGGCTGGTAGCTGGGACCACAGTATGTTTGCTTGCAGATATGAATAATCTCTTGAATATCAGAGATGACTTGACATTGCTTTTTTAAAAAAAAATTAATTGCTCTCATGTGGACTCCGGGTAGCCTATAGTTCTAGATCTGGAAAAGGAAGTATCTTCTCGTCCTCATGCTTCTCTTTTCCATGTTCAATCTAGAGCAGGGCTGTCAAACTCGTGGCCCACAGGCTGGATGCGTCACGCACTGGCCACGCCCATGCCCGGTTTAGCAAAGTTGAAAAAAGTCCCGATACGTCACATGACGCCGCCGTGACGACGCGAGTTTGGCACCCCTGATCTAGAGGGAGCTCTCAACTCTGCAGTTGAGACCTCTTAATTTAGGGAACTTTTCATTTCAGAAAGTAGGTTACTTATTGAGAACAAATAAATAGAAGACCAAAAGCAAATAGCTAATTCCACTTGCAAGAGATGGGTATTTATTTTGTTTCGTTTGTTAACTCAGTAAATTGTCCAAGACTATATACATACTATTGCTGTCTAGTATGTACAATCACAAGAGATTACTGTTAGCAAGAAATGGGATTAAAAATTTTAATGCATTCACCCTTCAAAAGTGCAAGGATTCCAGCTGTTGGAATTAGAAGTTGCAGGGATGTTTTTTTTCTTTTACATACTGTTAGTCTTAAAGGATATGTTCGAATATTTTAATGCAAACAAAACTAATGAGCAAAGCTGTGGAATATGCTTTACTGCGTTTCAGAGCTTTTTTGTTGACCCATGCATATTTAAGGAAACCTGACAAGGTTTGAATTAAGAAATTGTGGATGTATAGTTCACTTACAAATTTATTTATTTATAAAAATGTGTTTGTTAAACAAATGATTCTGAGTGATCAGAATATGAAATGAGCTAGTATGAATCATAGTTTGCAAACATCATTTAATTTGCTTTGCCTTCCAGGCTTAAATTTATTTTTATAAACATAATTTATATTTTATTTGAAGCAGAAGTTGAGATAAAGTCGGCAGTCAATAATGGGAATTGTGCATTTAGATGTCAGAGTTTTTGGGAGTCAAGCAGCATACAGATTTAATAAACAAATAGTATACTTTATCAGAATAGGGAGTGGTGCAGTGGCCTAGAGGTGGAGCTCTCGCCTCACAATCAGGAGGCTGTGAGTTCAATCCTAGGTAGAGGCAGATATTTCTCACTCTGGGCACAATGAGAATATATCATCTGAACAAATCTCCGCATTGGCGTCAGGAAGGACATCCGGCCAGTAAACACTCTACTAGCTCCATTCAGTTGCCCAGACTCCATCCCGCAAGGGATTATGGGGTCGTTAAATGATGATGATACTTTATCAGAATAACTCAACAGTTCACATTCCTTAATTAAACTCAGATTTTTTCCATTCTCTCCTATAAAAGTACTAGGATTAAGCTGACAATTGAGTTCAGAGATTCCTATATCAATTTAACCCACTTCTTTCTTTCCAAGGAGTACAAATAACCCCAGAACTTATTTAGCAGCTTGGGAACAAATTATTGACATTAATCATAGTTTGATATCTGCTTAGTATGCTAACTGATCCCAGTGCTGTTAATTACAGTTCTCTTATTTAGATAAATTAAGAAATATAGTTAATACAGGAATTCGTGGCTTGTTCACTTGGGTGAAGAGATTTTATGCATAGTCGAAAAGCTAATTATATCTTAGTTTGACTAACAGTAGTTATCCAAAGTAGATAAGAAAGAGGTCTTCCCTTACATCTTCATAAGACTCTCGGTTTTTATTTGTAACTCAATGTGATGCCTCTAATGTGTCCTATCAGCATCATCTTTTAATTAATTACCAAATAAATCTTACAGAAATTTCCAACAACAGCCATTCTATTTCATCAGAAATAGAATTAAACAATAACCTCCTCCTTCTGGATGTTTTTTCAAATCAAAGTGCAAATAAATTGAACCTTTAAGAATAGGACTGTCTAACCCAGACTGCAATAATTAAGATGACTCGTTATATGGCTAAAAAAACAACAACAGCAACACTCCAACAACAACACAGAGAAAAAAAAATAACACTGCCATCTAAGGGTCATTTAGATTTTGACCAGTTCTGGTAAACCTACTTAAGCTTTCATTGCCTTAACTTCATGCTTTTTTTCAGTTGCTATGACTCTGGAATTTTTCTGCCTTTATTTACTTTATTTCAAAAATATAAATGCCATCTGATTCAGCAGACTTTAGCAGCTTCGTGTATATAAAAAAATTAGAATCTTAATTGCAATCAGTGATACACATAATAAAAATCAAAGCACCTTAATCAAATACTGTTCTAAAGCAAGATGAAGTCCAACCCTACTTCAGGGGACAGCTGTTCAACAGCTGCTTGTTTGGGTTGAAAAGGATGTTGTTATTTTTTGAGTTCTCACTACTTTCTATGTAGAGAATCCTTATTTCTTATCTGCAGCATTTCCTAGCACTTGATAAGCTGCAGTGAAGTAGAGTTAAGCTTGATTTAGAGTTGCTCCAACTGCATGTAGGTGTTGCTACGTACTTACGCTGTGAAGGGGTTGATGGGTAAGCCTAGGTTGCAGATGGCTGCAGATAAAGGCCAAAGTGCACACCTTCCAAATCCCACACAACTGTGTGTTGTGCAGAGCAGGTGAGCGTCCCGCGTTCTGACTTATCCAACTTCCTGTTCTGTCCTTTGCTGTGTGAGCGCCCCCTATCCAAAACAAAAATTCGGTGTTGTATAAGTGCAACTGCTAGCAACCATCTCTGAATGACAGATGCATTCTGGTGATCCTTGAGTTATGACCACAATTCAGCCCCAAATTTTTGTTGTTAAGTAAGACATTTGTTAAGTGAGTTTTGCCCCATGTTACAGCCCCTCTTGCCACAGTTGTTAAGTGAATCACTGCAGTTGATAATAGCAATAGCACTTAGACTTATATACCGCTTCACAGTGCTTTTACAGCCCTCTCTAAGCGCTTTACAGAGTCAGCATATTGCCCCCAACAATCTGGGTCCTCATTTTACCCACCTCGGAAGGATGGAAGGCTGAGTCAACCTTGAGCCTGGTGGGATTTGAACTGCCAAATTGCAGGCAGCCGGCAGGGAGCAGAAGTAGCCTGCAGTACTGCATTCTAACCACTGCGCCACCATGGCTCATAAGTTAGTAACCTGGTTGTTAAGTGAATCTGGCTTCCCCATTGACTTTGCTTGTGACAAGGTGGCAAAAGGTGATCACACAACCTTGAGACACAGCGACAGTCATAAATACGAACCAGTTGCCAAGCATTTGAATTTTGATCACATAATCATGGGGATGCTGCAAAGGTCATAACTGTGAAAAACGGTCATTAGTCACATTTTTCAGCGCCGATATAACTTTGAACGATCACTAAGCGAACTGTTGTAAGTCGAGGACTACCTGTATATTCCCTGCAGTGTAGTGACGGAGAAGTCTAATCCAGGCTTTAGGCATCATGCAAAACCAAACCTATTTTTTGGGGAGGGGGCCCTTGAACAATTGCCAAAACCTATCTACTTTCCAAACTACTTGCCAGCACCTGGTTTGGAGAACAGGAGAACAATAACAACAACAACAACAAAATCCTGCATGCCTTCAATATATACAGCAATGTAATACGAAAACGTTTTATCTTGCTTAGATTCTTTAACCAGTATGGAAATTACTCTGCCTTTCTATCTTCTCTTTTGCCAAACAGCTTCTAATGGTGTCGTAGATAACGTAGCTGGCATCTTTAATTTGGAGGTCAGAAGACCTGACCAAGATTAGGAAAGGGCAGAAGAGCAGTAATTTGGTTTTTGGTGTGCAGTGATTTCTTTAAAAACTTTTCAGAGCTGGGGGCTTAAATGGAGAAGCTTTAGACTTTTAATATACATTTCATGAGGAGAAAAATAGAATCCCTTGTCTGCATTTTACAGGTCTCTGCTAAGCTCTGAAACTCATCTATTATAAATGCTGCCTTTTAGATATATTCGCACTTTGAGATAACTTGAGCAGTTGACCATTTGCAGGGCAAACAAATGCAATCAAATGGTAAAGCTTCAAGGAGATTAGAGAGCTGTCAAGGTCTGAACTATATCAACAGCTTGAAATTGGCTCATTCAACAAAGCTTTGACAGTATTACATTGGCAAAGTAAACACCACTCCGATGACGCACCAACATTGGGAGATGGTGCATGTGTGCTAACGTATGCCTGCATGTGTGAATGAACATGTGTACCTGCAGATGTGTGAATTGTGCAGATTTAACCCCGTCAGGCATAAATCAAAGCATGCAGAAGAATAAAAGACGTGTTCTGTACTACTTTCAGCTGCCTTCTTCTTCTTCTTCTTCTTCTTCTTCTTCTTCTTCTTCTTCTTCTTCTTCTTCTTCTTCTTCTTCTTCTTCTTCTTCTTCTTCTTCTTCTTCTTCTTCTTTATTTATTTATTTATTTATTTATTTATTTATTTATTTATTTATTTATTTATTTATTTATTTATTTATTAAATTTGTATGCCGCCCAACTCCCAGGGGACTGGGCGGCTCACAACAATATAAAAAACTGTTAAAAGAAAATATAATAAAAACATTTAACAGAGTTAAAGATGCCCTCCTGTACACGCCTACCCATAAGGAGGATTGCGATTTCATTCCTGCATAAGTACAAAGAAGGTTTATTTCACGCTTAGGTATATGTGTATCTATCGCAATGTTTTCTTTTGGAGGAAATCAATTGTGCAGAGTATTGAAGAGGAGTGAGAAATAGTAAGTCAAGGAAGTAAAAAGTCTTAAGGTAATAAAACCAATGTAAATCACAGTTAAATCTAGTTTAATACCAACCATTCTCTCTGCCTTTCTGTCCTTCTAAAACATCCATCACTTCCATTCATTATTTCATTGACTGTCTTTAGCTCTGTAAATGAATTTGTTTTCTCGGCAATTTTATCCCACCCCAGCATTCCCAGTCTTCCCATTCCTCTTGACCCATTCACTCCTTCATGCATTTGTTTTGCAATGTGACCCTCCTTCCTTCTCTATGTTCATACCACCTCAGCTTATTTCTTTCATAATGGTCATCATCCCCTTTCATGTATTTCATCCACACACAGCTATTCGGCACTGATTTATTTTGCCCATTTTCTTTTCTTGTTGTACCATACACTCCTCATAATAGCCAATTTCCACTGCTCTCATGTTTCTCTTAGCTTATTCAGCACCTACTTCCACACAACAAGATGGGAAAATCCTATCTTTATGTGTATTTTGCTTCTTTTGACAAATGCTCATTCCTCACAAGGGATCGCTTACTTACAATCTCCTACTTCTTCTGTACTGTCATTTGGCTGTCTTAAAAGTTCTTCATTCATCTCCCTTCCCTCCCTTCCCCCCCCCCCATTTAGTAAACATTTTATCAAGTTATACAAAGCAGATAGAATATCTGCTCTAATGTATATATGACTTGTTTTCATTCACTCCATTTATCCTGTCAAAATCTACTGTCTTGGACTTTGAGACGTTAATTTCTGGATCTGTATTCCTTGAACAGTCAGTTTTACATTCAAAGGAAACACTAGACAACAAAGATTTTGCTTCCTGAACACTTTTGGGTGTTTTTTACAGATGTTGGCAGCTAATCCTAAAAAATAACCTGTGATTTAACCTGTCACCTACAGTTTTATAGAAATTTTCTCTTTTTACACAATGGCAATTTTTCTCTCCTCAGTACCTGTTGGCTTGAAACATGAAAGAAACATAGGAAAACATGGAACTGTTGTTGAAACACGTCCAGTACACCAAATACAACTGGAATATCTGGAGATCTAAAAGTAGTGGTTCTGCTGGTTGGAATGCAGCTCATATATAGCAAGCTTGAATGGATCATGTACTGTTGTTATTTATGCAAATGGGACAGCCATGCAAGAGAGTCGCATTGTATTAAAAAGAAATGGCCAGTCCGAAAGAATTTGGTTCCAGGACAAAAAAAGTGGCACATGAACCGAAAATATTTTTGTCTCCACTTCACATGAAAGAAACTTGGACTGGTGAAAAATTTTGTGAAAACTATGAACAAGGAAGGTGAAAATTTTCATTATGTGAGACAGAGGTTTCCAAGAATAACTGATGCCAAGATTAAGGAAGGCATTTTTATTGGTCTATAGATCAGATATATCACCAATGACAAGCGGTTTGAAGATCTGTCTGTGGGGCGAGAGGAAATCGCCTGGAAAGCATTCAAGAATGTTGTTGAGAATTTTCTTGGCAACTACAGAGCACCAAACTACATTCAGCTGGTTGAAAACTTCTTACAGAATACAAGATCATGAAATGCAACATACCACTGAAGATTTATTTTCTGCATGGACACTTGGACTTTTTTCTCAAAAATCCAAGTGCAGTCAGTGACAAATACTGCATGGAGAAAGTTTTCACCAGGACTTTGCCACAATGGAAAAATGGTATCAGGACAACTGGAACCCATCAATACTGGCTGATTATTGTTAGACACTGCAGCGAGATGCATGAGACATTGAATATAAATGAAAATAATCAGCAAAACACTTTAGCCCTGTTGAATTCAAGCAGCGTGTCAGAAACATTATGTGATTAAATGCATTATAGCCATTGAAAGTTAATTTCATATTTCTCAAGATTCCTACATGATGCAATCATTCTGAAATTATATTTGTGTTCAGTTTGAAAGGTTCTATCATAATTACCAAAAGTTTTTCAGGAAGCAAAATTATAAATTATTCAGTGAAATCATTCAGGTTTTCACCAGCAATGTGGTGTCATCTATATACTTTACCTCAACCATCTCTTATATATTTATTCATAAATAAGGTAAAAACCAAGAGGACATCACATTTCCTTGTGGTCCTTCTTGTTCACTGTCGAACCATTCACTAAACATTCAGTTTATTCTCACACATATTTAAATTTGATTATATATTGTCTATATAGAATTTTATACCACAAATGTGTACTAAATTGTTTAACCATCTTCACCCACTTAAAAATTGTCTTTATTTCCATCAACATTGCTCATTTTTTTTGTCTCTTAATTTTAACCATGTCTTTCCGTATTTGACTATATTTTTTGCAATTGATTTTTTTTGGATAGCCATTATACAAATCTTCCATTTTCATTTTTTGCAGCAATCTTTCTCTTATATTCATTTTTTTCTGATCCATAGCTTCCTGCACTTTTGTTACCCATCAAGCATTCTTTTTCTTATCTCCTGTTAGCATAATTCCATGTATATTTATCACCCATGTTCATTCAGACAATTGAGATCTATCTTCTGATCCTTTTTCATGCTATTTATGTAGTCAGTCTGCTTGCACTTTTTCAAAAAGATCTTTTTTTCATTCCTTTTCAAGGTTGCTCTTAAGGTTAAAAAAAAAAGGTCTGTTTCACATGCAGAATCTCATGATTCTTGCATTTTTTTATTATTTCTTTTCAATCTTTTACCATAAACAATAAAACTACTTCTGTCTTTAGATTTATATTTATCCCTTTGCCATGTATACATATGAATAGATGTGTGCCATTCCAACGTAAGCTTTTCTTCTTTTTTTATTATTCTTAATCTCCAAAGATAAAATACAAAAGAAAGGGGGAGAAAAGAAAACATACTGACACCAACAACGAAAATAAAAAAATATATGGACAAAAAAGCCCCCACAAATATCGAATACCTCATTAACATTAAACATAAAAAGTCCACCCTGGCTGAATGCTGACAGACATGTCAAAGATCTAATGTATTCTCCTCCCCTTACATAACAGGTCTACACATAGTTGTAAACTTTCCCTTCTGACAAAATATTATTATATTACCTAAAAATATGTCCCTGTTGCGGAAATCTATTTGTCTAGTGATTGAATCGACCCAACAGTAAAACAGTCAACAGGTAAACCCCAAAGGTAAAACTAATCTTCAAATCCCTTTGTTAAGTGTAAGCTCTACTTCTGTTGCACAAGCATTGTCATGTGGGATTATCATTTTGACAAAAGTCTTGGATTTTGCAACTGCCTCTTTGTAGGCTTAAACTGCATATTTGAAATAGACTCGGGTAAGCAAATATTCAGTCGTTATACTTATTCATACTTGAGTCTCCAAATGCCCCCCTTTTCTGTTCTCATATTCTTCCCATCCATCCTTCACATTACCCGCTAAATTTCTTTTCTTTTTTTTCTACATTTCAGAATATTTCATCATTTCTCCCAAACTCAGGGGACATTTCCCTTGAGGGTAGGCATGTCTATCATTTGATGAAAATGCAGACATTCCTTGTCTACTGACCACTCGCTGAGCGACTATTCAAAGCTATGATACACCGAAACAGGAAATTTATGACTGGTCCTCAGGTTGTAGCCATTGCAATGTCCTTGCAGTCACATGATTGCTATTGGTGACTTTCAGTTTCACAGTTGGGTTCCAACAAGCAAAGTCCATGGGGAAGCCAACTGGAAGTCAGAAGTCGTAGTCTCATGACATCGTGCTTAACAGTTGCAGGTGATTATGATTGCAGTTGGAACTGATGTTTTAGTTGGTGTTGTCAGATAACATTTCAGTTTATGACCGCATTGCTTAGCAACAGGGTTGCCGATCCCAGTTGTGGTCGGTAAATGAGGATAAAGAGACATAGTTGATAGCAATGGAGGATATTGTTGGTAGCTATTGGATATTACAGGTATCGGATGCTTGCTGTGTTGACTGGATATGCTGTATGAATTCATCACAGCTGGAATTTGCAGCTGAGGATTCTACAAAAGCAAGCAGAATTCCAAGATCTGCAGAGCAAACTGGCTGATGGAAAAGACTGCAGCATTTCATTCATTCATTCATTCATTCACTCACTCACTCACTCACTCACTCACTCACTCATTCATTCAGTATTGCCAGCCATCTCACCAAGTGACTTTAGGTGATGAGCACTCTTAAAATAAATTAAAAACAAATTTCCATTATAAATACAAAAATTAAGACACATATTTTTAGGGTTAAGGATAGACTGGATGTCCGTGAGTACAACTTAACAGAGGTGCTAGAAGCTTGGAAAGAGTTATTTCCCCCCCTGTTCCCATTCTGTTCTCTAGGTTAAAAGCAACACTGAGAAGAGAAAGTAGGGAAACTTTCTAACAAAATGAAACAAACTGTAAATCTGGGAGGGAGAGAGAAAGAGACATGTAAGGAATTGTAAAAAAGCTGCACATAGAAACATCTATAGGTAGTCAACCATCTGTAGTTGAAACAGTGATGAAAAAATAACTTTGCAACCAACGCCTACTTTTATGACCTTTGCAGGTCTATAAAGCAAAGGAAAGATTGTAAATACAGTCATGGTTTCATTTAGTGACTGCTTGACTTAACAACCAAGTGGCCACTTCCAATTGTGGTCACTAAATGTGGGCTATCTGTAAATCGTTAGCAAAACCACTGTATATATTGGAAATGAGTTCTGTAACAAACATCATTATAATTTAGAGAACAGTGTGAAGCAACTGGAAAGTTCCTGTCTCTTTTCTCACATCATTAACTTGTGGAGTTTAACACCACAAAACTAATTGATGTCCACTCACTTGGGTGGCTTTCAAAGATACATTCATAGAGGATCTATTTGCCTTGTGATTCAGTGATACTTGCAATTTGGGTGCAGCTTCTAAAGATTAGTGGCAGAGAACAGTGATAGTAGGTGAGGGACGAGTCTCCATTTTCTGTTTGAGACCACTTGGTTGGCCACTAGCTAAAAATGGTCTTCAGTCTTATCCAGAGCACTATTTTTATATTCTCACGAGGAAGTGAGACTAATAAGAAACAATGATCTTGTTTTATCTGCAGCGCTGAGTTGGCTTTTGATAATGAACAGTTCAATAAAACGTAAATGCTTGTGAGCATTAGAACTGAGTTCTGTTTTATGATGGAGTTTTATGTGCAGATGCTGAGGTATGAGACTTTGGTCTCTTTCATTTTGAACTGGCCAGATATTTGTGACTGTGGATAGGAAGGATGTTTGCAGGTATAATTTAGGTCACATCTAAAGATTAAGGTAATTCTCTGGTTTCTCTGTGCCTGTAGCTACCTGTGAAAGAGTTCTAGCTACAAAATAAAGAGTATTTTCCTTCCATTGTATTTCAGAAAGAATTCACCAGAGCTGGAGAAAAGTCCATTAAGTGTTAATAAAACCAGTCTAAATTCTGCAATTGTTACGCTGTTTTGTTGCTGGAGATTTCTGGTATTAAGGGGGATTTTTTTGATCTTTTAACACTCCTAAAATTACTGCCAATTTTATTAACATAACAATCTGTTCTCTCTTTAATTTCCAAGTGGCTTTGTGATGTTTGAATCCAGATTTGTTCATACTTTGCAAGAATTATGCTTAGCTCCTTCAGCTGAAGACAGATCTCCTATACCGATATACTCTAATAATTACAAATATTGAAGTCATTTAATCAAGCAGTGGCTCATGGCTGTTTGATTTAAACTTAGCAGTATCTAGTCAGACCCATGGCATGGCATGGCCAGATGGGAACCAACCAACCTTCCTTCCTTCCTTCCTTCCTTCCTTCCTTCCTTCCTTCCTTCCTTCCTTCCTTCCTTCCTTCCTTCCTTCCTTCCTCCC
>QLTV01003646.1:1863843-1903905 GCA_003457575.1 Thermophis baileyi
TTATTATTATTATTATTATTATTATTATTATTATTATTATTTTGATAAACAGAACAGGTCATCCCGAGGATGCAAGATAACAGGGGTTGGGCATTTTGAAAAGTTTTCAATTACCGTATTTTTCTGTGTATAAGAAGATACTTTTTCTTAAAAATATTTACCTACAAATGGAGAGGCATCTTATACACGAGGGGCCGAGAGGTTGCGATACCTTATCTCTGCAAACTAGCCTCACGGACGAAACTTCCGATTGCTTAAAATACTGATTTCTGAATTTTGGGTAAGAAATGTGGGGGTGGGGGTGGGGCGTCCAGAATCTCTTCTGTTCGTGAAAGAAGGATAAGATGCAGTTTCCCTCTTCCAGAATTCCTGATTAGTCCTTATATCTGGTCTGGAGAATAATGGAGCTCACTGAAGCAAATCTGAGCAAGCATGCAGGAAGCTGCAATGTATATAGACGTCTCGTAGGATATTGAATTCTTTTCGATCTCGCCTTTTGTTTTTTGGAATCCAGGGTGGTGATGTCATTAGAATTGCTTAGGGATTAGCAGTTGCAGTCTTTTTTGGCTTCGCTGTGGTTTCTGAATTTTCCGTCTACAAACTGAACCTTTGTATTAAAACCTGATTCCTAGTGGCTGGTAGGCTGTCCTCACAGCTGAGCTCTCTATTTTTTTCCTGGCCTTTTCAGTTGTGTGTGTATTCTAATTATTAAAAGACTGCTTTGGTAAAGAGATTGCATATGTATGTAAAATTAATGCAATTATGTATTTAGATTACAGGTAACAATAGCACTTAGACTTATATACCGCTTCACAGTGCCTTTACAGCCCTCTCTAAGCGGTTTACAGAGTCAGCATATTGCCCCCGAACAATCCGGATCCTCATTTTACCGACCTCGGAAGGATGGAAGGCTGAGTCAACCTTGAGCCTGATGAGATTCGAACTGCCAAACTGCTGGCAGCCAGAAGTCAGCAGAGGTAGCCTGCAGTACTGCATTCTAACCACTCCGCCACCATGGCTCTTAGCTAGTCCTTGACTTATGACTGTAACAGTTGTAAGTTGTGACTGTCGGTAAGCGAGTCACTCATGGGAATGGCCTGATTGGACAACCTATTTTGCAGGCATTAAGTACCGGATAGTTTGCAATGGGCTTTTATTGCTGAAAACCGGAAGTAAATTCCAGTTTTCAGCAAACAGATCGTAAAATGTGGTCTTGTGACCATAGGATGTTACAAATGACTGTAAATGTTGATGATGCAGTCAGATGACAGTGTGAGGAGCCCAGCTGGCAGAACTTCAGAACCAAGTCATAAATGCCCCAAGCACAGGTCCGTCATAACTTTGAACAACCACGAAGGGTCTAATTGTAAGTCGAGGAATATCTGTATTAATCTGTGAATTGTAAAATAGGCATCAGCGTGGTTCCTTAGCTAAATCACTTTAAAGTGCTCATTACTTTGCACTAGCTGCCTGATTTTTAGAATATAGGTTAAAATCTCTCACTTAACTCTTAATGTGAACATGTTTACATCTTTGTTTTAGGCAGAGAATTCATCCATTCTGGTAAATTGCAAATGCAAACAGGCCTGTGCAGAACTTTTAGTTCTGTTTGTCTAGAAGTAACAGATAAAATACCATTGGTGCCTTATACGATTTCATGTTGCTTTAACATCCTATTTAATATAGCATTGACTTTTGTCCAGTGTGCATGTTACTATAGCAGAAATATTTATAGCTGCAATTAAAAGGCTAAAGCCATCTTAAACTGCTAGGGTGAATGGAGACTTACAGATCAACTGCTCCTGTGAATTTAATGCAGCTTCCATTTGTTCGTAAGATTGTAGCCTAATCTAATTAAGCATTAGACTTTAAATGCTAATGATTAGGGTTGTTTTTTTTTTTAAATGATTGGTTAGGTTTAGGCAATAGAGTGGCTTTTGACTTTCTTTTGAAATGTTTAAAATGTATCTTATTACATTAAACCTGCAGAAAGAGATTTATTATGTATGTGTGTGTATATATGTGTTAATCGTGATATACTAGTGAAGTGAAAGGAAAAGAAATAAAGCTAGAGAATTGTGTCATTAAAAAAAAACCACATCCTCAGCATTTTACCGAATTGCTCAAAAGTTCTTTTGTTGCTCCTTTGCCAAAAAAAGGAAGGAGGACTAATTCAGAGGTTGTCAAACAAGAATCAACAATCAATTATTGCAAATAATGGATAGATTTATCCTGCCAGTGTTATATAATAATTCTTCTTTTTTTTTGACATGCCTCGGGCATAAAAGCTCCATAATTCTTGGTGACTCGATAGATTCTAAATACTGGGGATATAGCCAAGAAGAGCATATGTATTCTTAACATAGAACAATTGGTCTAAATTCAAATTAACTATCTGTCGAATTGCAGTTCAAAATCCTGCTCAACGTAGGACTACAATGGAGTCCAGAATTTCAGTCATAAGTCGTTATGGTCATAAGTCTAGGCGCCACATGACCAGACTCGATTTTTGTGACAGTTGTAAAGTGAGTCATCAAAGTTGTTAAGCAATTACATGGTCCTTAAGCCGCAAAAAATGTTGCAAATCACAGTCACATGACTATAGAATGTTGCAACATGTCATAAATGTGAGCCAGTTACCAAGCAACTGAAATGTGATCACATGACCATGAGAGGGCAGTCATAACTTAGGACAAGGAAGGGTCATAAGTAGCTTTTTAAAAGTCTGTTGTAACTGAGCCAACTTTGAACCAACTCTTAAGTCAAGGACTACCTGTATGACAATAATGGGATTAGCCCAAGTCATATGAGAGTTAATAGATTTATTTCTGAATTTCATCTTTAACAACAAGGGGATTCCAATAAATCATTATTCAATTTTCTCTAGGGTATAATCTATAGACAAAGCATAGTTTTTGAATCACCGAGCGTTCTTTAGGATACAGGTAAAATGTTCATGGCTTAATTTGGAAGAAGTTCTACTGAAGTTGATAGAACTTAATTCTGATCATTTAATTTTTATTTATAATACTTATAGGTGGCTCACTTAAGAAGTCAAGGTCTTTTAGAACAATAACAGTAACGGCTACATAATTAGACACTACCTTTTTATAGTTAGATAGATCTAACCAGATCAATGCAATGAATATGAATTTGGGCAAAGTCTGGGAGACAATGGAGGACCGGTGGGGCTGGTTTGCTGTGGCCCATGGGGTCACGACTTAGCAACAGAACAACAACAAAAGATGTTACCTTTACAATTTCTATGACCTTAGGTAGAGCTTGATGTATGAAAACATTGCCTGTGGCACATGATAAACAGTAGTAATCGTAATAAAGACAACAAATGACAATCCATTCTAAATCCAGTGGTGGGATTCAAATTTTTTTTACTACCGGTTCTGTGGGCGTGGCTTGGTGGGCGTGGTGTGGCTTGGTAGGCGTGACTTGGTGGGCGTGGCAGGGGAAGGATACTGTAAAATCTCCATTCCCTCCCCACTCCAAGGGAAGGTTACTGCAAAATCCCCATTTCCTCCTGATCAGCTGGGACTCGGGAGGCAGAGAATAGATGGGGGTGGGGCCACTCAGAGGTGGTATTTACCGGTTCTCCGAACTACTCAAAATTTCCGCTACCGGTTCTCCAGAACTGGTCAGAACCTGCTGAATCCCAAACCTAAGTAGGCAATGCAAGTATTATCAGTGATCAAATGCTTAGCAGTACAAGAACAAGAACAAGAACAAAATCAGCCAAGAGGTGGGAGTACAGTTTGTCCTTGACTTTCAACAGTTCATTTAGTGACTGTTCAAAGTTACAGCACTGAAAAAAGTGACTTATGACCGTTTTTCACACTTACACCCATTTAAAGCATCCTCACGGTTCATATGATCAAAATTCAGACACACGGCAACAGGTTCATATTTATGACGGTTGAAATGTCCTGGGGTCATGTGTGATCACCTTTTGCAACCTTCTGACAAGCAAAGTGAATGGGGAAGCCAGATTCACTTAACAACTGTATCACTAACTTAACAACTGCCGTGATTCACTTAACAATGGTGGCAAGAAAGGTCGTAAAATGGGGCAAAATTCATTTAACAACTTAGCAACAGAAATTTTGGGCTCAATTGTGGTCGTAAGTCAAGGACTACCTATATATAAACAGAGAGCGAATCCCACTCCCTTCTGGCACTGATGATTATAATGACTGATGGTATCAAAGGTCACCAAAAGGATCAGAAGGAATATACACTCTCTCCAAGCCCTGGTGAAAGATTATTCCCCAGTTCAAATTCTGCCCCATGTCTGGGACTGAAATTAGATTATACGGGGTCTACAAAACCCATATCTTCTACAAAACCAATGTTTGTAGCATCCTCTGAAACTAGGTCTCCAACACATTCTTCAAAATGTTCCTCAAAATGAAAAGGTTAGAGATTGTCCCATAAAACTGCTGGAGAGGAGAGAGGTGGGTTTTTCAAAAAGGGGCACCACCACCAACTTTTTCAAGATGGTTCATATCACCTCCTACCTTGGTGATACCTTAATCACCTCTTACATCCAGCTGCATATAATCCTACCAGCTGCACAGATAAGCCAAGTGAGTCATATGAGTGGCTGAGCTTATGTTCCAGAGAGCTTCCCTGAATCTCAGTTAGTTCAAAAAACTCCCAGATAGTCTTGCAGGATATTGCGTCGATCATCTCAGCAGATTCCTTTCCAAGTGGAATCAGACTTAGAGCAGATATGAACTACTTTATGAAAAAAAAAAAAACAACAACTTTGCAGCATCACAACAGCTGTGACTTTCACATGTGACTTTCTCTAAAAGGGTTACCCTGAACAGGAGTCTGCAAATGGGATAAGGGCAGAGAAGTAAATGGATTGAATTTAAGAGGGAGCCCAAGTGAGGGCAAATTTTGAAAGCAAAAATATGTCATAGCAAGGACATAAGAAAAGGGTGGAGCTTGCTTATAGCAATGTGATGCTGCTTTTATCATTTTGACCCATTGGATTTTGCAAATGCCTCTGGCTGCGTTGTCTCATTGATTTTGGTTGAAATCAGTGGGGCTTCGTTTTGGATCGGTAGCGTTCTCTGCCGTTATGTTGCAAATTTAAGCAATAGTAAGGTACAAAAAAAATGTCTCTGGCTAAGAACAGAACTCTGTTGGATTGCACAATGGATTTTCAAGCAGCAAAATGCTTTTTTCTGGGTAGCTTAAAAACAACTTATTTTTAATTTTTTTCCCTTTAAAAATGCTTGACAAGATGCACATCCACCTTCAGATGTTATGATCTGTTACGATCTGCAGATTTTGCTGGTTGTGGTGTGGTAGTGTCGGTCCTTCTATTTATTCTAAGGAAAGAATCTGCCTGCACAAAGAACTGAATCAGAACATATATGAAAATAGACAAAGGGCCTACATTGGGGAAGGATATCATTCAATCCACTCCAAGAAAGCGAAAATAAATGGAAGATTTGTGATGAAGCAAGCCATATGTACCCCAGAAATTGCAACCAGATTGCAGGAAAGATCAGCGGCTTTCCAGCTAACATTGCCAATTAGCTGGGCATTTGTCGTCTCTGGGCTGATATTCCTTTGTTTATGTTTATCCTTCCCAAACTGATGCCATCCAGATGTGTTAGAACTCAGTTCCATAAGAACTCTTGGGGGAGTTGGTTGCTAACCATGTTGGCTGCAGATTATGTGAGATGAATTTTACAGCTTGGAGAAGGGGATTAAATATGTTTCAAAGCCATTCAGTGCCCATTTGCATTCCTTTTTCTAATAAGTAGAAGCCCTGTTGTCAGGTTTTTCTCATCAAAGATACTTGGTACTTGGAAATAGGTGTATTCCTTCTGATTCTTTTGATGATCTTTGATACCATTGGTGCAGAATTTGGAAGTGTTACAAATAGAACAGAACAGAACAGAATAACAGAGTTGGAAGGGACCTTGGAGGTCTTCTAGTCCAACTCCCTGCTTAGGCAGGAAACCCTACACCACTACAGACAAATGATTAACCTCTTCTTAAAAATTTCCAGTGTTGGAGCATTTACAAGGAGGAAAGTTGTTCCACTGATTAATTGTTCTAACTGTCAGGAAATTTCTCCTTAGTTCTAAGTTGCGTCTCTCCTTGATTAGTTTCCACCCATTGCTTTTTGTCCTACCCTCAGGTGCTTTGGAGAATAGCTTGACTCCCTCTTCTTTGTGGCAGCCCCTGAGATATTGGAACACTGCTATCATGTCTCTCCTAGTCCTTCTTTTCATTAAACTAGACATACCCAGTTCCTGCAACCGTTCTTCATATGTTTTAGCCTCCAGTCCCCTAATCATCTTTGTTGCTCTTCTCTGCACTCTTTCTAGAGTCTCCACATCTTTTTTACATTGTGGCGACCAAAACTGAATGCAGTATTCCAAGTGTGGCCTTACCAAGGCATTATAAAGTGGTATTAACACTTCACGTGATCTTGATTCTATCCCTCTGTTTATGCAGCCTAGAACTGTGTTGGCTTTTTTGGCAGCTGCAGCACACTGCTGGTATATGAGTTATTATGACTCACATGCAAAACATTATCAGGCTATTTTGGGGGCGTGATGTGGTGGTTGGCTTTAATCTTTGTATAGGTAGTCCTCAATTTACAACCATTCGTGCAACGACTCGTCAAAGTTACAATGACACTGAAAAAGTGACTTCTGACGGTTGCAGCATCCCCATGGACATGCGATCAAAATTTGGGTGCTTGGCAATTAGCATGTATTTATGACGGTTGCAATGTTCCCAGGCCATGTAATCCTGATTTGTGACATTCCCATCTAGCTTCCATGGATTCCAAGTTCCATGGATTTGCTTAACCGTGGCAAAAAAAGATCATAAAATCGGGCATGATTTCCCAACAGCTGCCTTGTTTAGCAATGGAAATTCTGGTTCCAATTGTTGTCGTAAGTCGAGGATTACTTGTAAGAATCACTGTATGTGATTCTTTCAACAGCAGTAAAAATAAATAAAATATAGGAAACCGAGTCTTCCTAAACAAGATGAGCAAAGGAGAGGCTATAATTTACATTCCTTTCATCTTCCAACATTGATGTGTTCCTGGACTGTCCAAACAGATCTCACACACACTACTATGATATTATTATTATCATTATTATTACTAGGCACACACTATCATTTCCTGTCCATGTGTGACAGTAATTTGGTACTCAATTACAGCATTTGTCACTCTGCATCCACACCACCTTCAAATCGTACAGCTGTCCATTGCCTTTATATAGCTGGATGACTGCAGTTTCTTGTGTTGTATGATTCTCAGGCTGGGGAAAAGCTGGAGAAATTGGGGGTGACAGCTGTAGACAACTCCGGGAGATGCCTAACGCAGACGATGAATAACTTTATCCCCTTTCTGCCTTCTTCTTGCTGTTAATGAGCACATCAAGCATTCTGCAGAATGCTTCCCTAGAGATGTGGCTCTAATGTTTTGAGATCTACATCAGGGTGGAAATCAAAGATCCAATCAATAGTAAACGCAAGCGTGGATCATAAGTGTGTGCGGTGACTAACAGTTAATAAGTTAAAAGCCCTCTCAGATACTTACACTTGAGCATAAGGGACATTTATGACTTGCTAAATGCGGAGGCCAAGAGTGAGGATAATATACATCACACATTGTGTAAAAGTTGCTGATGAAGGCCAAAGCAACGATATTGTAGGGGTTATTGCTGGCAACAATCAGACCTATTGTACTTACCCTATGACAAGTCAAAAGAGGTCATCGATAATTATAATTCTGTTTTGATCTGCCTGCCTGCATAATGAAGGGCACTTTAGTTTTACACAGTTACATTCATTCAGGTCAACCCAACTATTTGCAGTTCAAACTCCCAGGGCTACAGATAGTCTCTTCTGTCTTAGGCAATCCTAGTTACTTACTTCAGCTCTGACTGCTCTTTTTAATGGTTGTTTCAGTTGCCTTTAAGTCTGCGTGTCGTGACTTTATTTTATGTTCTCGTTTGTCAATGAACTTAGGTTGGCATTAGCTGTGTATTGCCACTCCTTTACCCTGCTACGACTACGTGGTCAAAGCATTATTGACGTGCTACTTGGCTACACTGAGGTCATGTCCTACTACTACTTTGCAACACAGAGATGATGAGAAGTGGAATTAGGGTTGCTGGCATGGCACACATTAAATGAGTGTTTTGTGTGTGTGTGTGAGAGAGAGAGAGAGGAGAGAGGGAGAGAGAGGGAGGGAGGGAGAGGGAGAGACTCAGTCATGTGTGTTTGTGAAATATGCAAATACAGGTAGTCCTTGACTTACAACAGGTCTTTTAGTGACTTTAGCGAAGTTACAACGGCACTGAAAAAAAGTGACTTACAACCGTTTTCCACATTTACAACCATTGCAGCATCCTTGTGGTCAGATGATCAAAATTTAGATGCTTCACAACTGACTCATATGTATGACAGTCACAGTGTCCTGGCAAGAACTGTGGCAAGAAAATTTGTAAAATGGGGCAAAACTCACTTAACAACCACTTTGCTTAGCAATGGAAATTTTGGACTCAATCGTGGTCGTAAGTCGAGGATAACCTGTACAGGGTGTATTAAAAGCCAAGTCCAGTAGAAAAGTTGGTCCTCCTAGACGGTTTATTATATACATTACATTAAATTATCAAATAGTTTGTCATTTTATTCTACTCACTTCCCTACCAGCTTGACACATGACTTTTGAACATTCTTAAATAGAGTAGCATTTTGTCTGAAAAAAATAATAAAACATTTTCTTGTTGGCTTATCGTTGCTGTTCTTCTACCTCGTTTTTCTGGTGCTCTAGAATTTCTGGTGATTTTGAGGTTTGGTCTGATGTTTTGGTTCTGGTCCTCAGCTGGGATTCGAATCCCAGTCTCCCACATCAAAGGTGGAGCTCTAACCACTGAACTATCCTGCCACTATATCATCCCAGGAATTATAGAAATATATAGACCCCAGGAATTATATAGATCCCAATAGCAATAGCAATAGCAATAGCAATAGCAATAGCACTTAGACTTATATACCGCTTCATAGTGCTTTACAGCCCTCTCTAAGCTGTTTACAGAGTCAGCATATTGCCCCCAACAATCTGGGTCCTCATTTTACCCACCTCGGAAGGATGGAAGGCTGAGTCAACCTTGAGCCGGTGAGACTTGAACTGCCGAACTGCAGCTAGCAGTCAGCTGAAGTAGCCTGCAGTGCTGCACTCTAACCACTGCGCCACCTCAGCTCATTAAACAACAACATGAGCTCTCTCTGTACAGTGCAGTACTAAGAACATCTAAGAAACTTTGCAGAACCTTCAAACTCCCAGGTCTCTGGTCAGAAGATCTGAGAAGATAATTTGATTTATATATTTGCCTAATCACCTCTACATAGTCTGATTTAATCTGGAAAATCCCCAGGGGAGCAGCTTCCATGATGTTTTCCCTAGAGAGTGAAATGAAGTATAGGAAGTCTAGACAGGTGGCAGATTGTTGGAAAGATGAAGTATGATGAAAGATTAGACAAGTCTTTTGCAAACTTGGCAAATTTAAGATGTGTGGACTTCAGCCCCCAGAATTACCCAGCCAGCATGCTGCAACTTTCTATGATAACATGCCTATGATAGCAGCAAAGAGGCAGGGAAGGAGTTCTTATTTACATTGTGAATATTTGCGAGAGACGATTGTGCATATGGTTATAGGCAGAGGTGGGTTCCTCCCGGTTCGGACCAGTTCGCCCGAACCGGTAGCAACCCGCTGGTGACGTCACAGAGCCGGTTCGGTCGGTGCCGGTCCGTGGACGCCGCCATCTTTTGTTTGGATTTAAAAAAAAAAAAATTTGGGAATTTTTTTTATGTTTTTTCTTCTGCGCATGCGCAGAAGCCGAGTTTCCAGTACTGCGCATGCATCACCATCTTGTTTTTGGCTTTTTGGGGGGGGGATTTTTATTTTTATTTTTCAGCACTGCGTATGCGTGCGCGCGCAAAGCGCGTGCGCACCCATGAGGCGCGGCCACGCGGCACGGGAGGAAGCGAACCGGCAGCGAGGTAAGTTAGAACCCACCCCTGGTTATAGGTATATGTGAGTCTGAAATCAGACAGTATAATACTGTATCTGAAGTGCTCCTGAAGGCTTAGAAGTGTAGATGTTCAGATTATACACTTTGTACACAAAACACACGGATTGTGATAGACAATTGTCCACCACTGATCATAGAATGAATTTTATTATTTTTATTTTACTTTATCTTTTATTTTGGGTCCCCCCCCACCCCCCAATTTTTTATTTATTTTTTGTTCAGTCATGTCTGATTCTTGGAGAGAGTCTGGACAAACCCAGCAGTTTTCTTGGCAAGGGTTTTCAGAAGTGATTTGCCATTGCTTCCTTCCTAGGGCTGAGAAAGTGACTGGCTGAAGGTCACAGGCTGGCTTCTTCGGACTTTGTTTCTCAGAACGTCGCTGAGAATCAAAAAAACATTGAACAAAAGAAAAAAATAAATACAGGACTGCTGTCTACCACTGATTATGGGAAGAATTTTATTATTTTTACTTCATGAATGTAAGTCTTTGATAACTAAAATAAAGTTCAAAATCCTGCATTTCTTGAAGAAAAAAATAAAAAGGTAAAGCTACCTTTGATTTGTGATGGTGGCATCTATGAAGTTTTCGAGGCATCATTTTGAAGATGATTTACCAATGCCTTCTTTAATAATTTCTTTAAAAAAAAATCATTCTAGTCAACAACTCTAGAATTGTCAGGTAGAAATAACCACGAATAATCCTGGTTAGTTTTGAACATAGATGCTGTACCTGCTGAGACCTTGGAAAAATGTTTGAAAGCAATTTATTTTCTATCAGGTAGAACGAGGATGTTGGAAATGAGTATAAGATAAATATTTAGCATAACAGTAACTTAAATAATGAAGTTGTTTATTCTGGCCTATAGACCTAAAATTGGCCCTGCAAATAAATCACTTAAATTGCAGTACAGTAATAGCTTCCACTTGACTTTCTGATTACTTCTATTTTATATTATGTAACTATCTTGTTGTAATAAGCGTACCCCTTCCAGTATATTTCATTTGATTGAATTTTCCATTTCCTTTCCACCGTTTATTGTTCATAAGTTCCACTGTCTGTTTAAGAAAGCTGCCTGTTTCCTTGTTTCTTTTTCATCTCAACTCTATGCCTTACCTTCTTTCTAAGCCTTTCTCAACTGACATATTTTTCAGATGTACTCACTGCTTGAATTGCTTCATGCATTAAATCACAATTCTGTTCATACAGTCATGCTTGTATCATGTTTTTAAAAGTACATTTCTAGTTCCACCTTTTTAAAAGTGCATTCAGGGCACTGGGCCGTGAATTTCCATTTGCCCAACAGTGTATGGTTCATTTATTTAACCACTTTAGGTTAATTGATCTGAAGGAATAAATTCTAAATGAACATACGATTGCAAGACAGTTCCTAGAATCAACATTTAGTGGAACAAGGGTGGAATATTTTTTTTACTGTATTTCATTTCATTAAAATGAAAAGGCACACTGACTTGCTGTGAGCTAGTTAAACTTAATGCAATGTTGAGAAAACAGTGGAGACTAGTAACTGCACTTTAAATTTGGAGTTCGTGAGTTGTCCTTATCACAGAACGAAACTGAGATACAACAGACATGTATGCTCTGTGTTACAGGACAGTTGCTGATTTTGACTTATTCTTATGCAGGAAGTCAGAATCAGAATAGAGCTGGAAGGGATCTTGGAGGTCTTCTAGTCCAGCCCCCTGTTCAAGCAGGAGATCCTATATCATTTCAGACAAATGACTGTCCAGTCTCTTCTTAAAAACCTCCAGTGATGAAGCACTCACAATGTCTGAAGGCAAGATGTTTCATTGGTTAATTGTCCTCACTGTTAGGAAGTTTCTCCTCAATTCCAGGTTGCTTCCCTCCTTGATTAGTTTCCATCCATCCCTCCTTGACTTACAACCATAATAGAGTCTGGAATTTTGGTCATAAGTTATTAGAGTTGTAAGTCAAGACACCCATGTGATGCAAAGTAATTTTCCATCCTTTTTTGCACTAGTTGTTAAGCGAACCCATTAATTTGAATAATGGGAAGCTTTTTTTTCGTAAATGAGGAAAATACATCATGAATCCCAGCCATGTGACCACAAAATGCCATAAAACTGACCCACTGGACATGTAGTCATGTGACTGCAGCGGGGAGGGGGGTGGCCATTATGATAGCCGAGGGTGCTTTATGGGCCATAAAGCACATGTTCTGTTGCCTTTGTAACAGGTCATAAAATGTCCTGTCATTTAGCCAGGACTACTTGTACTGCATAGTATTGTGAGATATCCAGACCTCTGTATGTGGTAGCTGATAATTGTATTCCCAGCGCATGTGCCAGTGAATTCAAAATTTGGATGGCATTTCTCTAGACAAAACCCAACTGAAGAAAAAAAGTGGAAAGAAGTCCAACCCAGCTCACTAAGGGACAGTTGCAGTGGTGGGTTGCTACCAGTTCGCACCGGTTCAGCGAACCAGTAGCGGTGGCGGCGGGAGGCCTACCCACCCGGATGTCATAAAAAATGCTCTGCGCATGCGCAGAAGCACCAGTGCGCGCCCGCGCGTGCCCGTTCCCGAACCGGTAGCAAAGTTAAGTGGAACCCACTACTGGACAGTTGGTGATGGAATGGATAGATAGTAAGATGTATGTAGCCGAAGTCCAAGACTGATGGTATAATTTAAGTGATCAGTATCTTTAATAAGGGGGGGCACAATGGTTCAGTGGTTAAAGATGCTGAGCTTGTCAGCTGGAAAGCTGACAGCCCGACTTTGAGACTTGAGCATTGTGCACAGTAACAGGGTGAGCTCCTGTTACTTGCCACAGCTCCTGCCCACCTAGCAGTCGGAAAGCATACAAATGCGAGGAGATAAATAGGTTCCATTTCGGTGGGAAGGTAACCGCGGTCTGTGCACCTCGGCATATAGTCATGTTGGCCCCATGACCACGGAAAGGGTCTTCAGACAACGTAGGTTCCATTGGCTAAGAAACGGAGATGAGCATCGTTTCTTAGCTGATCCATACTCCCTAAAGTTGTAAACGACTGGACAGAGGAAACCTTTACCTTTGTCTTTAATAAAATCAGTAAGTTCAATCTGATCGGAGAATTCTGGAGTTGAAATTCACACTCCCTTTTTTGACCCTGTCATCCCTTAATTCGGGTTAGAGTCGGGGTGACTGGATGGAGCTGAACATTTACTGGCCGATGCCCTTCCTGATGCCATGCGGAGTTCACAGCAGATTTTTTTTTTCTTTGTGCCCTAGGAGTGAAATATCTGCCGCTACCTAGCATTGAACTCTCAACCTTCTGAGTGGGAGGCGAGCATCTTCATCACTAGACCACCACACCACTCGGAGTTGAAATCCACACATCTGCTGAATATTCTTATATTTATATTTATTATATTTGTATGCCGCCCAACTCCCAAAGGACTCTGGGCGGCTTAACAACAGCAAATAAACATTAAAAACATCATAGAAAAGAAAACATTATAAAACACCATAAACAATTATAAAACAGTAAAACATTAAACATTAAAACAATTTAAAACTCATGCATATCACATCATGGCTGGATCTCGAAGATTACAACCGCGAGATCACGGCCTCAGGCCTGCCGGAAAAGCCAGGTCTTTACTGCTTTTCGGAAGGCCAATAGGGTGGGGGTGGTCCGGATCTCAGGAGGTAACTGGTTCCAGAGAGCCGGGGCAGCCACAGAGAAGGCCCTCCCCCGCGGGCCTGCCAGCCGACACTGTTTAGCTGACGGGACCTGGAGGAGACCAACTCTGTGGGATCTCGGTTGCTGGGAGCTATGTGGTAGGAGGCAGTCTCGAAGATAATTCTTGTTGTAGAAGTTTGCCATTAACCTTGGTTTAAAAAATTGCAATAGTTGTGCTAATGTAATATGTTAAGAAATAAACTGAACTATGGTTAGCACAGTATGTCAGCCCCATAGCAGATTTCCTTTTGCTTAACCATAGTGTCATGCCAGTTTTATTTCGTTACTCCAAATTTTGAATTTAGGGATTCTTTTTTCCTCATTCCCTTTCTCTACATGTAGATTTTTTTCATCAGTCTGCCCAATGTTTATTTTATTTTTTATAACTAGAGAAACTTTGATCATTTTAGCTTTTCTTTGCTGATCCCACAGATGATAAGTGCTTTTTACTACAGCTAAGCACATAATAATGGATATCTAATGGAAAGAAGAACTGCCTTTGAAGCCAACTGGAAGGTATTCAGCCTTTGCTAACAGTTGGTTTTTGCTTTCAAGTTTTTCAGGCCAAGTTTGTTTTTCCTTTTGATCTTTGGATAGTATCCTAGTAGCGGATTTTGTCAAAAATAGGCTTTATACAATATATTTACTAGGAGAGAGGCCTTACTGTGAGCACATATTCTTAAAAAAAGAATGTGAGGCTAGAATGGCACCTGTCAATTTGGAGCTAAGATCCGTCTCTTGCTCCAATGAACGTTTCTTCTTCTTGAGACATCTGGGACCGGTGGCTGAATCATCTTCTTATAAACAAGGCAACCATCTTGTGAACCAGATGGGAAATCGAAGAAAATATTAGAAATTAAAAAGATGAGTGAATCTGTGGTTCAACTGTGTATCAAGAGACTGAGATGCAACAGTCAGTATGCTCTATGCTCCATGTGGAAGCCTTAAGGATTCAAATCCTTTTACAGACAATATTAATGTGGAAAGTTTTTGAATTCTCGGGGTTAGTCTGAAATAGAATAGAAAAGAAATAGTATTTTTTGATTTTATGTTCTTCTAAATGATATAAGTTTTTTTTTAAAATACAACTTGTTCACTAATAAAATACTGTAGTTTTTTGCATATATCTTTTGATTGTATGTGGTGGTAAGTTTTTGATGTCTCTATAATTGCATCTCATTCTCATGGTGCTTTTTTTTTAATATTCTGTTCTCTTAAAATACTTTGGCATAGCTAACCCTAACCCTAACCCTAACAGTTTACCTTGGGAATATTTGGTAGTCATACAATTTTTATGAAGTTTTAAGCTCCCCTAATTCCTCTAAGCATCGTCATCTTTGCTGTTTGGCTAATAGAGATCAGCCTTTGTAGCAAAGGCCTAGACCAAGGTGCCTCAATTTTGAAGCGTTCAAGAAGGACTTGTTTCCAAGGCTTTCTTATTTAAAATTAAAACTAGAAGGAATAGAGACTAGCAGCTAGGCATTGAGTTTATTGGCATGTTATTTATTAAATTTATATTGTACCTTTCTTCTGAGAAAATCAAAGCAGCATATATGAGTTAAGGTCATCCCTACATTTTATGAAGTTACCCAGTGATCCAAAATCATAAATCAGTGATCATCAGCCAAGTGGGGAACTGAACTTAGCAGATGACAGCATTAAACTGCCCTTAGCTAATCCTCAAAATAGCTGAGCAAGGTTGCACCTGGTAAGTAGTTAAATTGGAAGGTACATGGAACTCCCAAGTCTCCAGAGAACATTTGAAACATGAAAAAACAATCCAGGAGAAGATAATGACAAACAACTTCTATGTTGTTGAAGGAGTTGTGCTTGACTTAATATGCTGTAGTGTACAGGTTGAGTTTGACAAGGCTGAGACAGGTGATTCCAAAGCTACAAATGAACATTAATGTCAACATTGCTCAATTGTCTAAGGCAGTGATGACGAATCTTTTCGGCACCAAGTGCGCGCGTGGCACCAAGTGCCGAAAAGGGAGCACTTCATGCGTGCGCGCTTTGCGCGCTCGTCTGGGCTGCTACCAGGAAGAGGAGTTGCCCAGGGGGCATGCGGTGCCGAAAAATTTACTTCCGGTTTCCGGCGCGCACATGCGCGCCGGCCGGCAACTCTTCCAGTTACTGCCGGGTATGTGCACGCGCCAATCAGCTGGCCAGCGCACATGCTCACAGACCAGCTCTTCCGTTTTCCGGCACTGCCGCACGCACAAAGGCCAGCTGATCATTGCGTGCACATGCACGCCAGAAACCCAGAAGAGGAACGGCCGACGCTGCACATGCCAAGCGACATGGCTCCGCATGTCACTTCGGGCATGTGTGCCATAGGTTCGCCATCACAGGTCTAAGGTGAGCAGATGACCCATCAAATTTCCACAGGTCCCAGAGTGTGGGAAGAACCTGGTTCCGTACAAACCTACGGAATGTATCTCTTCTTGAGAATATTCATATAAGTCTCTGAAAATGTTAGGCACAGAAAGAACAAGTCCACATGTGAAGATTCAATTAAATTGATTTATCACTATAGACTACCCAGAAGAATCTTCTCAACTATCAGCACCTGCTTAGAGTTAGACAAGGGTAGACCACTCAAGGAGGGTTGGACCTGTTCACTTGTGGCTATGTAGGGACTCTAGGCCAGGGGTCCCCAAACTTGGCAACTTTAAGACTTGTGGACTTCAACTCCCAGAATTCTCCAGCCAGCTATGCTGGCTGGAGAATTGTGGGAGTTGAAGTCCACAAGTCTTAAAGTTGCCAAGTTTGAAGACCTCTGCTCTAGGCTGTTCCCTCTTTTCACCACCTACTGGTTCTGCCACTCCTTCACCCATGGACACCTTGCATGATCAAATGTGTGTGAAAGTGCATTCTTGTCCACAATCAGCATGCTGATATTTAATAATCTAATAAATCACACCTGAGCATCTTTTGAAAAGATGAATTAGGGGTTAAATATTTGGAGATTGCTAATCTACTGCTACTTTGAATGTGAAGGCAGACCTTTGCTTACTGCAGTATTCCTAAACCCTGACAGCTTTAAGACGTCTAGACGTCAACTCGCAGCATGCTGTCTGGGGAATTCTAGAAGTTGAAGTCCACATAGCTTAAAGTTACCAAGGTTGACAGACAGCGGTCTATATGTAAAATGGTAACCACTGCCCAACCTCGAACTTCCTAAGAAAATTCTTCAACTGATTTATTTGATACGTTCCTCAGCTGCTGTTTGAAAAAGTTTCTCTCTGAAAAAGTTTCAACGTTTGAAATTATTTTAATTTCACATTTAGCAAGATGCATTTTGCTTACATTTGGAGAAATCAGGTTTTAATTAGTTATGCTTATACATAAATCAGATTTTTTTTTCTGCAATGCTATTTCTAAATTAGGTAATTTATCACATCAGGGCCTTTCTAAAAATAGAAGATTTAGAAAAAAAATACAGTAAATGATCTTTAGCCTGAACTGTATCATTATGCAATAGGTTGATTTTATTTTTATCAGTTTTTAAAGGGACTATATCCCTTGATAGCTCTGTGTTACAATTTCTTTTCTTAGATTTCTTTCCTTGTTTTTTTTAAATAGACGTATTTTATCAAATCAAACTATGAAGAAAAAAACCCCTTATTTGCTTTTATTACTGTTCCCCAAAATTTACTGTAAGAATATTGCGCAATATGGGACATCAAGAGTTTCTTTCTTGAAAGTTAATGAGATCTTAGAAGAAAGACACACACAAGAAACGACGCTCCTGAAATATTTCTCAAGTAGTTTGCTATCTAGCAATAAAAATATGTTTTACTACTCTAATCATTTATTAGCTGGATTCACTCCACCACACTCTAGCTCTTTATCTGAAATTGCTCTAAGCTTAATGTAAAACTTTTTACTTGCTCATCTCTAATTGACAGAATATTTATTTGGTACACGTTAAACTCAAGATTATGCTACTTTTAAAATTATTTCTTTGAATCTTAGTACTTTCAAAAAGGAAGGATTTTTTCTAATAATAATTTCGCTTTCCACATTGAGTCTAAAATTATATCTTCAGTTGTTTTATTAATAAAGATCTTCCAGTTTGTTAATCAAAGTCCATGTGATAATGAAGTATTATAAATCAGGAAAATTAACAAAACTAAACCAGTGATATAACTTAACTTGGGTACTGAATATGGAAATAGATAGTTTGTTAAATATTTGTTATTTCAGTGGAGGTGAAAGTGAGGAGGTGCTAGATAAGAAACTTCACAAAGTTTCTCTTGGACCTCAAGACTTATTACAGTAGAACCTCGGGTCACGAACGCTTCTGACGGCGACCAAATCGGGTGCTGACCAAAAAATCCGCTAAATGTTTCACTCTGGTTGCGAACACATCCTCGGGTGGCGATCAAACACAGCCGCGGCGATTTTCCCTGCCGCGGCGATTTCCCCTTTCGTGCCATTTTTTTTGTACGCGCATGCGCAGTCAGTCTTGCTTCCGGTCACGACCAAATCGGGTTGCGACCGAAGTCCTGGAACGACCGAAGTCCTGGAATAAACATAGGTGGGGTTTTTTTTTTTAAATCAAATCTAAAAATCAGGTAGATGTTGCATTTTCGCTTTCAGAAAAAAAAATCAAATCCTGGAAAGGCTTAAATAAGTGATTACTTGAAGTAGCATTCTGGATTGTTTATAATGTGGGAAAATTCTTAAGAAGTAACTAGAGAGATGGATGGGTTTATCAGTGGGTTTTCTGCCTAGAACATTTGCATATTATTTGGCATAGGTTTGTCGGTTATTACTTTTTGGATAAGTTCATGCTTTTTTGTTGAAGCCCACATATAAATTACATGAGCTCACAAACCTATTTGCATCAGCATATTGCTTTTTGCAAGCTCTACACATACCCAGGAATACTAAATACAAAATATGGACTCTTGTTTCTCAGTAGGTTTTCTCACTGGTTTGCATGATAAGAGTGAAGCAGTAACATGTCCAGGACCTTTTTCTGAAATATAGTAGCTCAGCCAACCCTTAGATTCTTATTGTTTTGTTTAAAATTAATTTTGTAATACAAAAGAATTTAAGGCTTTTAATATAAAAACTGTTCAATCAACACATTCAAATGAGGAATTTTAGATTGCAGGCCTATAGGGTCTTACAGGTACTGTAAGCAAATATAATATTTTCCACCAATTTACTTTGAAAGTTGGTGGTACTTTTCTGTCCCTAAGATGAGCATGTGTATTACGAAATTTAGTCCACTTTTTTGGGGGGGGGGAGTTAGCAGTTTCACATCTAGGTTCTTTTAGGGATCCTCAGGTGGATTTTGTGTAGGTGGGTGATTTGTGTTAAATAAGAAGCAGAGTGTACTCCCCCTCCCCGCTGTCAGCACACTTTGTCTTAATTGCTTGGACTCTCTTTAAAACAGCAGTTAACCTGTTGGATACCTACCCTATGCCCTCTGCAACCTGGAAAGGTGGAAGACAGAACAAAAATGCATATGGCTTTTCTTCTATTACGCTGAGAATGCACATGTTTAAGTGGTACAATGGGTAAGAGTTGAAAAAAGATATTGTTTAGATACAAAGAATAACATTTGTAACCTGTTGATGAAGATTCTCAGTCATCTAGATAAAGTTGTCTGAAGGTTGAATTATGGCAACTGGACTTATTTTTGTTAGTTTGAGAGCAGTTTCCAAGCAGTTTCATCCGTCAGAACAAATCAGGTAGGGCAGAGTCGTTGGATGAGTGGCAAAACATCACAAACTAATAAAAATGAGTGACTGAGAATCTTCATCGATATATTGCAACACTCTTTGGGGAGGAAACCCCTGAGATTGGTGCAGGAGGAGTTGGTACATTCCCATGACCTCTGCCTAACCAGCTTGTTCTAACTGATGAAGGTCTTCCCATCCAAAGGTTCTACTTGGATGAGTGGCGAAACATCTCAGCAAAAATAAGTCCAGTTGCTGTGATTCCACATTCAGGCATTTGTAACCTGTCTTTTTCTAGACTCTTACAGCACCATTGGATTTCTATCCCAAAGGTGCTTTTTCAAAAGGCAACTGGACTGTTTTCCTTGAAGACATTTCCCTTCTCATCCAAGAAGCTTCTTCAGTTCTGACTGAATGATAGAGGATGGAAGGATTTATATTCCTTGCAGTCATCTGGTCATTAGCGCTCTTTCTAAGAGTCGTTGAGGCCACTAACAGGTTTATCAGTGCCCTCAGGGTCACCTGAATAGTTGTATTTGTATGAATAGTAGTATTTCTCTTACCATCCGCTTTGGGGTCTTGACCCGCAAGATGAAAACCAGTGAAACTAATGGCTCAAAATGTGTTCGGGATGTAAAAATTCTTTTTTTTTTTTAGTAATGTCACAGTACTAAAATGCCAAGAAAAGAAAAGAAAATCTCTAGTAATAGACTCTACTGGGGGGAAAAACCCCATTCTCATCTCTGAATAATCACTGACATCCAGTTTGAGCAAACCACAGCAATATTTTTGCCTTGTGTAAAAAGAGCTGGAATGCAACTGAAACCCTCTTCGTGTGTTATGACCAGTAAATGAAGCAAGGACCACATTTTTCTCTGTTCACGGTGAAATATTTCAGTTTTAATCTCAGCTGCCAGAACAGGAGGTGAGAACCTGCCTATTTTTAGTTGACTTTGGGCGGCCACCAGACAGGAAGGAAATACAGGAATAGGAGAGCCACTTTAAAAACACTGAAATAACATCTGGTTATTGAGGCCGGATGCTTAGATAGACTGGCCCTGAGCAATTTAAATGACCTGCCCATATAATGAAGATTGGATTATCGATACTTTCTCTGAGCGGTTTTGCCACCCACTCCTGGATAATCTTCCCCTACTATGAGAAGGAGAGTATCAGGTAGGACCAACGCCCCTTCTCTGAGTGGTTTTGTAGTAAATTATCCTTACCTATCCTTAACTTCTATGCTTTCTAAAGTCACATACCCCACAGAATGACCTGCACAGAAAAAAACTCCAGCAGATGTAGAGTAATACTATCTGAGAGCATATTTCTATATTATCTGGCAAAGTTCTTTCCCATTATGTGTTTCCTGACCTTTAAAGTAGAAATACTTGGAGCGGAACTTGGCACTTTCTGCATACAATGTGGTTCCTCTGGCATTAGATATACTTGGGGGGGGGGGGGAATCCGAAGAAACTGGTTTTCCTTTTAAGCACATTGGATTGTGGTCTGAAAAGGTCTTTGGCGATATTGCCACTTTGTGAACATTAGTAGCCAAATTCTTAGATATCCAAAGCATTCTTGAAAAAGGTCTTGAAAAATACTTGAAAATAAGTGTATTCTTTTGCATCACCATTTTTGTGTCTCCATGCATCTAGCAGCTCTAAATTGTCCAATTATTTTCCATTCTCTCTTCAAACACAACCAGCTCACTTTTAAGAGATTTGACAGATGCAGATTGCTTCAAATGATTTTTGTAATATTTCTTGAGTAATTCCCTTCTCTTTCAGTTGCTTTAATGGACCTCTTCTTCCCACCTTCTTTTAAAGCTTTTCTGGTGGCCACCATTTTTTTTAAAGTTTATAATTCAAAAGTAAGATGTAGTAATACAAAGATGAAGGCAAAAAATAGGGTTCTCTCTTCTTTTTCTCTGTTAACTTTCTTTATACCCTTAAGGCTTTAGTCCATTCTATTTTTCCATAGTTTTAATGACACAGTCCATCTCATATTACACTTACTATCTTATTTTGTAACTTCCACCAGTTATATTTTCTGGTTGATATCTGACAGTCATCATTCCCAGGAAGGTCTGGTCTATTAATTTTCCATGCAATGTCAAAAGCATTTTTTTTTTGGCAAAATCTTTATCTTCAAATTAATACTGGCCCTTTTATCCATTTATAAGTTTCTTAGTCAAAAATTTGATTAAGCTCTTTGCTGTTGTTTTGAAGTCTTTGGAAAGTGTTATGCTCCACTTTGTTTTACTTTCTGTAATTCGGAAGGAAGGCTGACTCACTGGGAAATGTTTTTTGTCCCGCTGTTTTCAAAGATCTCTTTTCAACTGTAGATTGATTATATCCCCAAGCTATTAAGAAAGTGGGGATTTAAAAGCCGGTATAGGTAGAATAGAGGGATGCGGTGGCTCAGTGGCTAAGACGCTGAGCTTGTCGATCAGAAGGTCTGCAGTTAAGCGGTTCGAATCCCTAGTGCAGCGGTTCTCAACCTGTGGGTCGCGACCCCTTTGGGGGTCGAACGACCATTTCACAGGGGTCGCCGCGCACGTTACCCCGCCATCTTGGTGCCACCGTCACTGCAGGGGTGAAAAGGTCCCGGTTCGGCCGTGCCTGTGGGTCGCCATCAGCTGGTAGCCCGGACGCCGCCATTTGGGTTCTTCTACCCTCTGCGCATGCGCAGAATGCTTTGCGCAGGCGCAGAGGGTAAAAGAACCCACATGGCGGCGTCCAGGTGAAGTCTCCCGCTTCCGATGCTNTGCCATTAGAAAGGTTGAGAACCATTGCCCTAGCGCCATGTAACGGAGTGATCTCCCGTTACTTGTCCCAGCTTCTGCCAACCTAGCGGTTCAAAAGCACGTAAAAAATGCAAGTAGAAAAATAGGGACCACCTTTGGTGGGAAGGTAACAGCGCTCCGTGCGCCTTTGGCGTTTAAGTCATGCCGGCCACATGACCACAGAGACGTCTTTGGACAGCGCTGGCTCTTCGGCTTAGAAACGGAGATGAGCACTGTCCCTAGAGCCGGAAACGACTAGCACATAAAGGGGAACCGTTACCTTATAGGTAGAATAAGCCAGCTGTTCTCCTGTCATTCTCAGCCTCTCTACTCATTAGAAGACTAAGACTTCCATCCCTTGTGAGGAGCAGCTGTCCGAGGTACCTGTGAGCTTTCTCTTGTTATCTCCTTTATCCAGAAAGACTTTCACCATAAACAGTGGTCAGCATTCAGTTTGCTGTGCCATGTCTGCTACTTTTGACATACCTAGAACTTTACCTGGAAACCAGCAAGTCTGCAAATTCTGTGCAAGAAAGCCAGATGAAGCTCCTTATGGGAAAAGTTGTATTAGAAATTAAAAAAAACAAAAACAAATGCTCTATACTCAAGGGAAGAGTAACAAGTAAGTGTAAGTACAGCAAGAAGGGAAAAGCTGGTGCTTCTGTAGTAACTGTTACTATAGTGCAGTTGATGGTGAAGCTTCAACAGAGCCACAGATGTCCTGTGTGGATGGAGCAATGGGACAGATGCACTTTTACCACCCCCTTTTTATTTCTACTTAAGTTGTCTATGTTTAGTTGCAAGATAGGGATCTGGGGTCCAATATCTTTTGTCAGTGAATTCTTAAAAGAATTGTTGTAGTCTAATTGCTGCCTCTATGGTTTTTGACTGATGAGGGATGCAATATCCAGTTTGGTTGCCATGTGTATGGACTTTTATCCGCTCTGTTAAAACAGAACGTTGCCCGAATATACCATTGTGGAGGTAGACTATACTTCATAACACATATAGTTCAAGAATGTCTCCTCCGGAAATTTCAAGGCACCTGGGATGATCTCAACGCAGCCACACCAGAAGCAGTTAGATCACGGGCGTCAAACACGCCACGTCACATTGCCGTCACGTGACGTTTTGCAATGTTTTCCCATTTGCGGAGCTGGGATGGGCGTGGCCTGCGTGTGATGCATCTGGCCCGCGGGCCGCCAGTTTGACACCCCTGAGTTAGATGGTTATCTTCCTTAGACATCAAATTATAACATCTGTCCCACTGCAATTCTATGCCTCCATGTTATGGTGATTTTATTATGGCTTATGCTTTATTTAAACTAAATTTGTACATCAGTGATTGCGTGACCTCTGTAGATGCCATACGCTAAATCAATAATCCCTTTTTTGCTTTCTGCTGGGCCATTGCACTGAGCGTTAAGGACCTGCTGCGTTTAGCTTTTCTTCTGCTTTTCCCACATTACATATTCCATGCACACTTAGAATCATTTCATTTGCTGTGACATAATCTTGTTTATTTATATTTATTTGCTTTATGAGCTTTTATAGCATCTGTTCCTCCTGCCATCCAAGCGCAACCGTAAACAGGATGTTGCAAATGCAAGCTTAGACAGACACCACGGCTGAAATTCATAAGAGAGTTGCTGCCATATTTTTTTATTCTCATCAGCTTTGGCGGTGCAGGGTGGCCAAAATTGCAGAGATAAAAGTGAGGCAATGGAGGAGAAGCCATTCCAGAAAACAATAAACTGAGCTCCAGCATAGCAAAGATCTTACTTATATACAAATATTTTTTATAAAACATATCATAAGATCATAATGTTGACCAACTTTTTATTTCATGCAGGAATCCAAATTAAAGTATTGACAGCTTCTGGTCAAATTCATTCTGCAAAGAGAAGCCCAGCATTTCTCAGGATAATTAGCTCTACCAATAGTCCTTAATTTAGCGACCACAATTGGGACTGGCAAATTAGTCATTAAGTGAAGCCGTCACTAAATGAAACCACAAGAGCCTGCAATTGTCGGCTTTTGTTTGCTTTACAGACCTGTGAAGGTAATAAATGTGAGGATTGTTACTTTTTTGTCACTGTTGTCACTGAATGGTCAATAAACTAGGCAGTCACTAAATGAGAAATACCTATATTATAAGGATTCCACCCCCCCCCCCTTTCAAATGGAATCTGTCTTTCTAGAATTTAGGATGGTTACTATGTGCCATTCATTTCAGGATAATCAAATCAAATCAAATCATTCTATTCTTCTACGTGAGAATTCTTCCATTAGTTGTAGAGGACCACTGCAAGAAAAACAGATCCAGATTCTTAATAACGTATCTCTGTTCTTAAACCTTACTTGAAATGTGGTGCCCCAAAGATTTGTATTTCTATCATAGAAGAAAACAGAACTACAATTGCCTTGATTTAGAAACATATTTCTGTTAATCCACCTTCAAATTGCATTGTCTTAGATAGTAGCCATTGTATGTGTCATTCAGTCTGTGCTCCAATACTCTTCTAATATTTTTTTTCACAAATAAATATTGCTAAGCTAAGTATTTCTCAGTTTAGGCTGGTGTTGCTGTTATTTCTTGGCATTCTTATATAAATTTGAATTTGGTTTCTGTCTTCCACCCCTTAGTTCTTTCAGTACAAAATACCAGTAGCATTTCTTATAGCAATAGCACCTAGACTTATATACTTCTTTACAGTGCTTTATGTGAGAAAACATAGCAGTGTTCCAATATTTGAAGGGCTGTCACAGAGAGGAGGGGGTCAAGCTATTTTCCAAAGCATCCGAAGGCCGGACAAGGAATAATGGATGGAAACTTATCAAGGAGAGATTCAACTTAGAAATAAGGAGAAATTTTCTCACAGTGAGGACAATCAACCAAGCTTGCCTTCAGAAGTTGTGAGAGCTTCACCAATGGAAGCTTTCAAGAAAAGACTGGACTGCCATTTGTCAGAAATGGTGTAAGGTCTCCTGCTTGGGCGGGGGGTTGGACTAGATGACTACAAGGTCCCTTCCAACACTGTTATTCTGTTAAAACCCTTTCTTTACTCTCACCTCCCATTTGCAATTTATTCTTGGGGTATCAGTGACATCACCGTGACATTTGAAGCAAGGTTTAACATAATTTCAATGTCTGGTTTTTAAAAGGGGCAGGTTGGCAAGTAATATATAGTCAGCTGGCTTTTCTCCTTTCTATATTCTTCTCATCAATCAGAATGACTGAAATATGTCACAAACGTGTAGAAACTAATTGGGCTATTCCCACAGCTACCCTTCAGCACTAATCGTTAATGTGCACTGCAATATTTAACAATTGTTTGAATCATTTCCTGCCATAAGACTTAAGTTTTGGGGTAGTTGACAAAGGAGAGGCGAGTTCAAGCTAATATTTACGTGACTCAAAATATTATCATTTCAGTAACTCCATTTAAAATGTAGGGAACCAATATTTTTGGTGCGGATCCGATAGGAGAATCAGCCTCAGAGCACTTTCTGTTTATTTTTTTTTACTTTGCCGCCTTCCCTTTACAAAATGAGGTTTCTCATTTTTCAGTGACCCATTGAATACCCCATGATGTGTTTAGACATTGATAGTTCCAATTTTTTAAATCATATTTTTGTAAAAAAAAAAATCAGAACAAAAGCATTTTCCAAGGGGAAGGATTCTTTAAAATTAATTCCAAAATCTTATTTCAAATTTATCTGCTTTGATTGACACCGTGCCTCGTGAACCCTCTTGTATGTCGACTTAATTTTGCCTGGTGGGTTTATCTCATTTGGGAAACTTTCAAGTGGACTCCTTGGCCTTGTGGACTTCTTGGCTATTGCTCTGTGGACTAGCCGTGGTCTGCTTTTGGCTGGACTTAATTGGGACAGTTCTGGGGTTTTGGTGAAGGGAATTGTTGGGGAATATTAATAAATCCACTAAACCACTGTTATGTGTGCCTTTGAGTGAGCAGGACAGCACAGCCTGCTGGAATGGCCAGAAGAAGGATGTTCTGTAAGTTAGGGGCAATCATGGGCAATAGGCAGTATTTCAGGGAAGGAACTTGAGCGTGTCCACCCTATCCCATCTGGTGGGATCGGCAGATATCCTCAAGGAAAGGCAGTTCCACAAATAGCCCTCGGTCAGGTGCCAGGTAGGGCTTACAAGGTAATGATCAGCACCTTGAATTGTACCTGGAAGTAAAGTGGAAGCCAGTGCAGATTGCACAACAGGGATGTAACATGCGCAAACCTAGGGGCGCCCAACACTGAATGTACCTCTGCACCAGTTGTAACTTCCGACTGAGTACATGGTTCTCCTCCAGTCCTCACAACAGCGGTATGTGTTAGGCAGGGGATATCTAACAAACTGCATAGTTAAGTAGAGATTTAACATTAGGTTTTGTAGACATTCAGGCATCATAGCCCCTATTTCTCCAACTTCCAGATATGTACTATTACAATTCTTATTACTTTCTCATAATTTCTGGCCAGTCTATCACTTCTGTACAGATTGAGGTTTGGGAACGCATTGTAATCACCGTCTTCTAAAACAGAAAAATAAAACCTGTGCGTGCATGCATGTTTGTGGCACAACATTCATATTTTGAATTTTATGTTTTTTAAAAAAATCTCTGCATTTTCTGATTAGAAACTTTTGACAGAAGGTGTTATAGCCCAGTGGAATCCCAGGGAACAGCATTCTTTGTAATAATGTTTACACAATTCCTTCCATTAGACTAAGGCTGGATGCACTTAGTTGCCTATTATGTGACAAATACGTGCATTAGGAAAACATTTTTGAAGGTTTAAAAAAATTAATACACAACCATATGTACTGTTGTCTGGTGAGTCAATTCGTAAAATGTCTCTCCAAATAAGACCGCTTAACATCCCCATCTCTGATTTAGAAAGAAAAAAAAAACATCAAAACTCTCAGTTGAGATATTAAGAGGATTGATGTTAATAAGACATGGGGACTAATACAGCCAAATAAGGATCTGTCTTGTGTTTTCTTGGATTGGCCCCATATTGTAAGTTCACTCTGCCTTAGAAGTCCTATGATACACTATGGTGGACAAGGTGCTGTGCTAGGATTGAGGGCATACAAATTGATGGAAACTGAATGGGAGATTTGAGGATCTGACCAGAACCTGAGGATAAGGGGAAAGTGAGGGCCTCATGCAAACCATCCTGAAACTCTTAAAAAGTGGGTATAAAACGAACCAACCATCGTTCTAATTTCTATTGCTGAACCAGTATTTCTCAGGAGATCTTGGCTTTGAGGAGGATAACGCTTCTCCTTGTATAAGGCCTAGTTAGTTATACATCCATGTACAAGTAGTCCTCGACTTATATTTATGAACGTTGCAGCATCCTGGGGTCATGTGATCACCTTTTGCAACCTTCTGACAAGCAGAGTCAATGGAGAAACCAGATTCACTTAAACCGACCATGTTACTAACTTAACAACAGCAGTGATTCACTTAACAACTGTGGCAAGAAAGGTTGTAAAATGGGGCAACACTCACTTACCAAATGTCTCACTTAGCAATAAAAATGTTGGGCTAAAATTTTAGTCGTAAGTCAAAGACTACCTGTACGTAAAATGGTGTTTCCTCATTTTACTCTCAGCCTGATAGGCAAGCTGGGTTGAAAGAGAACGAGTGACTTAAAATTTCAATTGAAACGTGAGCTGCAGTTACTCTTCAGGTCTTCTGGAAAACAAAGATGATCCATCCATGGGTTTGGAGGCTGCCTCTTAGAGCTGACCAGGCCAATTTCTTATCTTTAAAATTAGAATAATGTTTAAAATGTAAGTCTATGGAACAGGAAACCCAACAAAGGCCAAAGGAGTTGGAGTTGAGCATCAGTTTGGGAGTCTAGGATTATTCTTTAACATTTTTGAAGCTAAGTAGAGGTTGTATTGAATAGATGAGATACTCTCGAAAGCTTCCAGCTATGCCAGAATTGAATTTATCACTGGAAGATAAACTTAGAAAGGCATTAAATAATTCTTCCCTTCAACCAGAGGCATCCAGAAGGCTGATCAAAAATGTCAAGATCCCAGTGTGCCCAAAACTTAATCCATCTTAATGTTTATCACACATAAAAGGTGGTGGGGCTTCAATTTTACTGTTATGGATGCCATCTTGACTTTTTTGACCACCTACTGCAGATACCCCTGCCCTCAACTGGCATCCTTGAGGGGTCAATAAAGGAGAATATTTGTAGCTCATGACTGAAATGAGAGGCCCTTGGTGGTCTCTGAGCTTGGTTATTTTCTTGCAGACATTTCATTACCCAAACTAGATAACATCAGCAGTGCTCTGATGATGTTACCTAGTTTGGGGAACGAAATGTCTGCAAGAAAACAACCAAGCTCAGAAAGCACCAAGGATCCCATCCCCATCTTTGAGGAGTGTTTGAACTGCAATACCCCAAATCCCCAACTAGCAGGGGAGATATTCAGAATTAAGTTAAGATTCTAAGGAAGACGTCTGTTTCCCTTTTCTTTAAAACAGAATATTTAATCAAGAGGAACCGTGTTCTTTTCTTTTTTCTTCTTGGAGGCAGATTTTGCTTTTTCCAAGATGATTGTTGCAGCAGTTTAGATTGTCTGCCAACCATTATAATAGAGTTTTACTACTGTAGGGAAATAAAAAGCCAAAGATAAGCCCCAACTCATTGGAATTTAAGCAAGGTAAAGATAACAGGAAAGAACAAAGAAGAAAATCCATCAGAACAGTCAAAAGCATCTCTGGTAGACCAGCAAAACCAGACCGGAACTTAACAGTTCTTAAAATAAGGCTACAGCCAAAAATAATTTAAATTGGAAAGATAAAAACACACATTAAAAAATCCTACTTTTCGTATCCTAAAACCAGCTTTGAATTTCTATAATAATAGCCAGGGTTGGTAGCAATAAACTTAGCAGAACTGAATCTGACTGATTTTACAAAGCGATTACTCAAAATACCAGCATGGTATTAAAAAATAAAATAAATTCCTGCCTTTGTGCAAGAGTTGAATATGAGGTGTGCTTAGCATGTAAAATTATTGATAGAAGAGAATTTATACCCCACATGTACGTATTATTACAGATTATCATGTATTCATTTAATCCAGCAAAAATAATATTTTTTAATAAAACACACATACCTACGCACAGGCCCATCTATCAAAAATGTGCAGTTTTTCTGCAGGTATTTGTGTGTTCATTTTCCTCATTCTTTTTCTTCTTCCTTGTTTCTGACTTTTTCTTTATTTCTCTCTATTCCACCCCTTTCTGTTCTTTTACACTTTACACTCTTTTCCCACTGTAGCCAATGTTAAGGTCTAACATAGCTTCCTTGTCCCAAGTTCCAACTATTAACCTGCAGCTTGTCAGCAGATCATACAATCCTGTTTTTTTCCTTACATGGGCATTACATTCTTCGCTGGTGATGCATTTCTAAATGCAGATGATGAATTTCAATCTCAAAATGGTTTAGCACTTCCATGGATAAAGGCCGTAATAAAGGTTTCGATTTGATTTGGCTTAGGATCCCAACAAGTAAACCACAATTCTCCTTGAGGGGATCTTTCCCTAGCTTAAATTATTGGATCAGTTGGAGGTGAACAAAAGCATGATCTTTTGTGATACCAGTATGGAAGCTTCTCATCCTTCTCCTTCTCCTTCTGCTTCCCCCTTCCCTTCCCCCCTCCCCCCTCCTCCTCTATTACTTTGGTTTTGACTGTTTTCCTTACTGGTTCATTAAGATTAAAAATCCTGCCAGCCTATACTTCTCTTGATTGCAGGGTTTTAAAGATGTTTTAAGTGTTTGCCACTTTAGAGAGGGAAAAGATCAGGGAACCACCAAATACACTCCCACCAACACTGACAGGGCAAGCCATTGTACAGGTAGGCCTCAATTTACAACAGTTTGTTTAGTGACCATTCAAAGTTAACTACAGCACTGAAAAATGTGATTTATGATTGTTTTTCACAGTTACAACTGTTACAGCATCCTCTGATGTGATCAAAATTCAGACTTTTGGCAACTTACTCATATTTATGACGTTTGCAGTGTCCCGGGGTCATGTGATCCCCTTTTGTGACTTTCTGTCAAGCAAAGTCAATGGGGAAGCCAGATTCACTTAACAACCGTGTTACTAATTTAACAAGTGCAGTGATTCAATTTAACAACTGTGGCAGGAAAGGTTGTAAAATGTGGGCAAAACTGACTTAACAAATGTCTCACTTAACAACAGAAATTTTGGACTCAATTGTGGTTGCAAGTCGAAGACTATCTGTATATAAATAGAGACTCCCTTCTAGCACTGATGATGTTGCCTAGTTGGGTAATGAAACATCTGCAAGAAAACAACTAAGCACAGAGAGCATCAAGGACCCCAGAGGAAAAAGGAAAATGCAATACTGGTTTGCTAGGTAAAAAACAGTCATAAATTTCCATTTAAATAAACAGAATCTTTCTTCGACCAAATTACTCAGTGTGTAATGGGCAGACTTTGGAGATAATTCCATGAAACTCTTCCTTAGAGCCAAATTAGATGTACCATTATTATGTGGTTTGCTCTGGCAATTTAAAATGAATAGCTAGCACAGATGTCCTTGAGCTGGATCAGGATTATGGATATAGCTGCAGGAAGGGTGTGTGGGTCTCATTTGCACCTAGGAAAGTTTTAAAAACAACCTTAGCCCTGGCAGGAAGAAAAACATTTTGTATATGTTTTGTGATTTCATTTTTGTCACCACACTACTTTTGACCTCATTTAAAAAAAATACTAATTGAAGTGCATCATTCCTAGCTACCAAAAGGCTACACATCCCTGCAACACAGAATCCCAGTGCATTTTAGCTAAATCCAAAATGGGATTAATTATTTTCATGCCTGCGTTGAGGTTTCAGTGTGTGCGTAAAATAAAAGTGCTGATAGCAGATCTCGTCTCTTACTCCATTTTACTCACCTTGTATTGTTTTGGAAGCTTTTGTGTGGGGAAAAAAAAGATAATTAATGCAGTAAAAACTGCTAAAAGGCTCATGCAGAATCCTGTTAATGCAGCAATTCTTTTTTTTTTTTTAATCGGTGATCTCCACTGATGATAGGGAGAAATAGAGGTATATATTTTGTTCTTTTTCTTCTATGGAGGCCGATCAACCAATTGGGCTTCCTGATTCTAACATATGAAGTACAGATATAATCCTGGGTGTGTAGATGTTTTTTTGTTTTTGTTTTAGCTTGTTGGATGTTATCTAACAATTCATTAAGTTTGCAAATCAAAACATACAGTCCTATTAAATCTGCAAAAGATGGAATTTATTGAATTTAGAGATAAAAATTCAAAACACTTTCTTCTGCTTCACTAAACATTTTTGCAGCTTAAAATGTTTTTATTTATCAGCAAGTTAGCTTTGGCTGCAATCCTGTATACATTTACCAAGCAGCCTCACTGAACTCTGTGAGATTATTTCCGAGCAAACATATAAAATGTTGTACTGCACTGATACTCTGTTTAATACATTGCCGAGAAGCAGATGTTCTCCATTCTGGGTGAGTGGTTAAAAACTGGGTTTAAGGCTGGATTTAAATAATCTGTATGAAAAATGCATTAAAAAGCCAGATTTTAGAAGTTTAGGAAATGTACAATTTGCAGCTGCTTTCACAGTGTTGGTTTTGATATGGTACTATAGGCTTGCTATCTAGATAAATTTTAGCCACTTAACATAGTGGTTGAGATGCTGGTCTAGAAACCAGGGATTGTGAATTCTAGTCCCGTCTCAGATATGAACACCAGCTAGGTGACTTTGGGCCAGTCACTTTCAGCCAGACCTACCTCACAGGGTTGTTGTTGTAGGGAAAATAAGAGGAGGAAGGAGTATTAGCTACCCAGAGTCACCTTATAGGGGAGATGGGAGGCATAAAATTTTAATAAATAAAACAAATAAATTATGTATGTTCACTGCCTTGAGTTACTTAACAAAATAATAAAGGAAGGATTTTTAAAAAATCAAATAAATAAATGGCATTGATAAATGGCAATCTTCTAAATGTAATGGCCAAACAAGGATATTTAAATGTAAAGAACAGAAACCAGAAACCTTGCAGTCAAGCATAAATAATATTTACTGAAAATTTATGGAGGCACTTTATAAGTCTTTTTCTTTGCAACAATGAGCTCTAGAAATCTGGTTTCTTAAAAATTAATGCTGATGTTTTGGGGATCTGTCGTTTGTTTTGTAAGCAATTGATTACAAAACAATAATTAATTCATAATTAACCAAATAATTTTATTCCATTCTAATGAACGTCAGGCCCCTTAATATAGGCTTAGCATTCCTTACGTATAATTTCTGTTGAAAAACAGACCTTTTGCCCAAACAATGTATTAGTCATGATTAAATATGCTAAATTCTTATTATTATGTCTCGCATAAGGCTGCAAATCTAGGATTTTAGCCAATACTTTTGTGTTGGTTTCACATGGGACTTTGAGTTGCTGGGCTCATTATTTACATGGGACTTTGTTACAAAGGCACTGAAAAAACATGACTTATGGCCAATTTTCACACTTACGACTGCTGCACCATCCCTATGGTTACGTGATCAATCTTTGGATACTTGACAGTTGGCATGGATTTATGACAGTTGCACTGTGCCCCAGGGCCATGTAATCACCATTTTTTTTAATCTTCCCAGCTGGCTTCCAACAAGCAAAATTAATGGGGGAAGTCAGATTCCCTTAACAAGTGCAGTGATTTGCTTAACAACTGTGGCACAAAAGATTGTAAAATGGGACACAACTCACTTAATAGCACTATAGCACTTAGACTTATATACCGCTTTACAGTGCTTTTTTTACAGCCCTCTCTAAGCGGTTTTACAGAGTCAGCATATTGCCCCCAACAATCTGGGTCCTCATTTTACCCACCTCGGAAGGAGGGAAGGCTGAGCCAACCTTGAGCCTGGTGAGATTCGATCTGCCAAATTGCAGGCAGCCGGCAGTCAGCAGAAGTAGCCTGCAGTACTGCACTCTAACCACTGCGCCACCGCGGCTCATTAACAACTGTATTGCTTAGCGATGTAAATTTTGGGCTCCAATGTGATTGTAAGTCAAGGACTAACTAGTTCATACTGTAGTGTGGATCCAGATATTGTGGTTTGTAAGCCAGGAGTTATGTCTCAGCCAGTCTGATATTCCATAAAGCAGAGTTAAATGGATCATGGCTTAGCGTAGTGCATGAACCAGATCTATACAAATCATGTTTTCCCTGAGCTTACCTGCCTTGTTTGATCTGCTTTTTCTGTTTCCCCTTCTGCTTGGCATCACTTTTCCAGCACCCAGTTCTTGTTTTGTGTTTAATTTGCTTTATGGCATGGATGACCTCTCAAATATTGGTTATGTAATTTGTACTCTCTGGCCCACGCAGGCATGAAATTATGTGGTGTTTATATTCTAGAAGAAAGATATTTAAATCCAACTTAAACTTGAATGGAAACAAGATTTCAATTATTCTTGTAATGATACAGATGAAAGTTTTCTTGCTTTAGCTCGAAAAAGGTTGTCCTTTAATGAACTTCAGTAATTAGAAATGTGCCAGTGTACACTCAGGCCTTTAATGAATAATCTATAGATACACGTGTCCTGCTATTTAGAAGTGCTGTTTTATTTCCTGCGCCCTGCGTTCCATCACAGCCAGCTCCCTGTTTTTTCTCTATCTGCTTGTAGTGAGCTCTGTCTTTACACCATACGATGGACTGCCTTCCACCAGCAGTTAATAAGATTCTCAGGCAAAGCTTTTCGATCTGTTAACGGGGTAAGATTTTATATTTATTTGTTGGGAGACCCTCTGGGTCTCCCAATAAATAAATATAAAACAGGAGATTTCACACTCAAATGCCTGAACCAGCTGCAACTAATAATGATAATGATTTGTTGCAAAATCTCTTTGCCATTTCTTACGTACTCACATATGTGGGCTGACTTTACAGGGAAACAACGTTTTTCAAAGCACTTGGTTATATATTCGTACATCTATTTATTTTAACGCTTGGTATCACGGCTGGATGCAAGTTGGACAAATGTGTATGCTCAACTTTTTACCAAGCATTTACCAAGATATTTTACCTCTACAGGTAGTCTTCGGCTTATGATCATTCGTTTAGCGACCATTCCGAGTTACAACGGTGTTGAAAAACTGACTTACAACCAATCTTTGCACTCAATGAGCATTGCACCCCCCCCCCATGTTTACATGGTCAAAATTCAGGCGCTTGGCAAACTGGCATGTTTTTACAACAGTTGGAGCGTTGCAGGGTCATGTAATCGCCATTTGCAACTTTCCCAGTCGGTGTCCAACAAGCAACGTCAATGGGGGAAGCCAGATTCGCTTAATGACCAGGCGATTCACTTAACAACTGCAGTGATGTGCTTAACCATGGCAAAAAGGTCGTGTAATTGGATGTGATTCGCTTAACAACCGCCTTGCTTAGCAACAAAAATTCTGGTCCCAATTATGGTCATAAGTCAAGGACTATCTGAACAATGCCTTCCCTGGGACCACCAGATCTATCCCGCAAAACATCTGGACAGCTGCTAAATGACATCAGTCTTTGCTATCTAGAATTTAGCAGCCCATATCTGGTAACTTTATTCTTCCTGGACTTAGCAATCTTCAAATGTATTGCTTGCGAATAATGGGAATTGTAGTCCAGTGGTGTTTAAGGAGTACCTAATTAAAAAGGCTGGCTGACTGAAAACAAGACCAAGTCTGAAAGAGGGTGATTATTAATGCAGGAAGGAGATAGCAAGGGAAAACTATGAACAGCAACTCTGTGTGTGAATGACTGAAATGCAGAACAATGAAGTTTCTTAGCACCATTTCACTTTCCCCAGATTCCCACCAAGAAAGTATTTCCCGTGAAGGAAATATTCTTCAACATGAAGAAACCCAAAACCACCGCAACTAATTCCACTCCTTCACTGAATGTATTTCTGTTTCACCTAACCTTCCTTCCATCCCTTTGTATTTTGCACAGGGAATTTATCCTTTTTGAAAGAAACCAAAATAGCTGAAGTTCACCTTTTATGTCCCATCTACAAGGATTCCAGGCAAGTGATGTTTGTGCTGGGCTCTCAGACACAAAATGGTCTTGTAAAAGCCGACAAAAAAGAACAGGGGTTGCTTTTTCTGAAAATGCATATTGAAAAGACCTGCACCCTGCCAGATTAAAGGCAACCTTGGTGTGACATTTGGAAAGTGGCTATGCATGACTGCATCAAACTGCTTTTTGCCTGGCCTAGTGACTTGAGAGGGCAGAGTCATCTCCTGAGCAAGATGGGTGGTGGCCTCCTAAGAAGGGTTCAGAGCTTTGGAGGAAGGCCGTGGAGAAGGTCGTTGAGCCACAACATTCTTGCTACCTTTCTAAATGCGAGTCTGCCCTTCCCATAATGACGCCAAAGATTAGGGCAGCTGCTGAGCTACACAGGCCTGAAGATCACTCTATTCACTTGCCAAGACAGCAGCACTAAATTCCCAATAATTGTGCTGAGAATCTGGGCCAGCTGTGGAGAATCAGCTTCGGGGGTCTCGGTTTGCATGTTGTGCCATAGGTCAGAGGTCTCCAACCTTGGCAACTTTACGACTTGTGGACTTCAACTCCCAGAATTCCTCAGCCAGCACATGCTGGCTGAGGAATTCTGGGAGTTGAAGTCCACAAGTCGTAAAGTTGCCAAGGTTGGAGACTCCTGCCATACATTATTTAATCACGAGTTACTCTGAAAAACCAGAGTGGGCTCGAATGATACAACACACAGTAAGCCCTAAGACACAGACGACAAACTGTAACTCCTAAGCTATGTTTTCTTTGTTCATTTACAAGGTGGTTGTGTCTCTGACTTTTTAACACAAAGCCATCGCTTGGTTAGATGCGGGAAAGTGAACCAAGGAAAGCGTACGGTTAATTCTCACAACCATTCGAAGCAACCATGGCACTGAAAAAGTGACTTATGACCGGTTTTCACACCTACGACCGTTGCAGCCTCCCCACGGTCATGTGATCAGAATTTGTAGCAGACATTGTAGCAGATAATTTTATGTACTACGCTTAGGTCAGACCGAAGACGGCGAAGTTCTAAGTTGTCTAATCCCAAAATTGCAAGCCTGGTGGCATAAGGTATTCTTTTGCGAGCAGAGGAGTGGAGGACTGTTCTCGTGAATAGCAATAGCACTTAGACTTATATACCGCTTCAAAGTGCTTTACAGCCCTCTCTAAGCGGTTTACAGAATCAGCATATTGCCCCCAACAATCTGGGTCCTCATTTTTACCGACCTCGGAAGGATGGAAGGCTGAGTCAACCTTGAGCCTGGTGAGATTCGATCTGCCAAACTGGTGGCAGCCGGTGATCAGCAGAAGTGGCCTGCAGTACTGCACTCTAACCACTGCGCCACCGCGGCTCATGAAGTATCTCTGGACTCGTTCAATTGTGTTAATGTCCGATATGCAGTGCGGGTTCCAGACAGATAAGCTGTATTCGAGAATTGGTCTAGCAAAAGTTTTGTATGCCCTAGTTTGTAGTTCAGTATTACCGGAGAAAACGCAATGCAAGATTAAATTATCACTTTTAATGCCTTTTTGGCAATGCTGTTACAGTGAGCTCTGGCACTTAGATCATTTGAGATGAGTACTCCAAGGTCCTTAAGTTGTCTCTAGCAACCTCCACCCCATCTCTGGTTAGGATCTAGTAGGATTGTCTGGATTCGTGGTAAGACAATCTTCTGCAGTGGAAAAGTTGCAGAGCTGTGTCACATAACAAATGTTTTTACTTGCCCAGTTGTTTAAGCTTTTAGGGGAAGTGACTGAGTAAGCAAGAATAGGAAACAATAATTGATGGCCTAACCCAGGTTGATGAGCTAATGTTTTCTGCTACTTAGAGAGGTCTACTTCAAAGCAGTCAGAAGTGTTTATTTTAAACTTTGAACAATTATCACACTGCCATAGAACAAAAGTTCTGTCCTTAATTAAATAGGAAATTCATCATGTATTATCAAAGGAGAAGAACATGACCATCCTCCCATTTCTTCTTCTGAGATTATCCTACAATGGCCTCTGTGGTTTCCATGTACTTGAAATCTCCCTGCACTGTCATAAGAGGTAGAAATGTAGAGTATTTTTAAAGTGAACATCAATGTCCTCATCAAGTGCTAAAACTGGGACCTAATCAGAGAATAGTGAAATTTGCAAGTCTTTGCCTGTTGTTGTTCTGTTGCTAAGTCGCGTTCGACTCTTTGTAACCCCATGGACCTCATCATGCCAGGCCCCTTGTCCTCCCTGAGTCTACCTAGACTCATACCTACTGCGGTGATGGCACGATCTAACCATGTCATCCTCTGCCTTCCTCTTCTCCTTTTGCCTTCAATCTTTCCCAACATCAGAGTCTTTTCCAATGAGTCCTCTCATCTCATTTGGTGGAGTATTTGAGCTTCACCTTCGATTTCTGTCTGAAGGGTCAGAGTTCCTTGGAAAGTCAGGGTTGATTTCTTTTAGGATTGACTGATTTGATTTCCTTGCAGTCCAAGGGACTCTTGAGAGTTTTTCTTTGCTTGTACTAGTGTATTATTGGCCACGTGGAACCTGATTCTCCTTCCATTGAGCTTAACCACAAGTGACACGTTCTGTTGGGGACACATCCAGTTGATGGCTTCCGTGATACCTTTTGCTTGGTGCCCTCGGGCAATATCACCCAAGTTCGCTTCTAAAAATGCAGAAGTCTCATGGGGATTTTCAGTGTCAAAAAGCTGTCTTTTTCATTCTGCATCTGGCATCCAGCATCTGTGTGTGTTTTCCTGCAGGATTCTGAGCTCTCTGTGTTAACAGCAATTAAATGCAGTTTAATTTTTGACTTGCAACCCGGAGAAACTGGCAGCAGTGCAGCTCACGCAATAGGGATGCAACATGGGCAAACCTAGGGGTACCAAATACTGTTCATGCTTCCACATTCTGGGCCAGTTGTAGTTTCCAGGTGGTCTTCTAGGACAGCATCATGAAGAACATGTTGCGGTAATCCAAGTGAGATGTGATCAAGACATGTGTGACCCTAAGCAAGGCCTCCCAATCCAGGAAAGGTACAATTGGTGCACGAGAGCAGAAGCTGTGAGTGCAGATCAAATTGTGCAGTATCTCAGTCTGGGGGAATGTCATCCCATCCAGGGTGAAAAAGGCCTACCACCTCAGCCTGGGGGGATCAAGGCTCCAAATCCATTGTATCTTGCCAAGGTTGAGTTAAGTAAATTTATAGCTGCAAAGCTTCTTTACTTGAAATAGGGAGTAGATAATTACTTTGCAGAAAGAGCTGGATGCTGCCTCCCTCCCCCTCACCTCTATTTTCTTTGTGTTTTGCATTGTACATTGTATGCGTTGAGCACAGCTAGTATTTTCTCATCGAACTTGTAAGTCTAAGCAGTGTGGAATCAATGCCAGGTTTCTGTTTTAATTTGAACTTATTTCTTTTAAATAGAGTAACCTGGCCCTGGAGGGAAAAGAACCTGTTGGCACTAGGAAATTACCTCCCCTTTGCAAATTTACTGTAATATTGATCCATTTAAATATGGTGGGGGAGTTTCCTCCCCCCTTTGTTAGTAAGTTCTTTCATACTTATAAGTTAGTATAATGTGATGAAGCTCTTTATGTAGTATAAATAAAAGGTAGGCATGAGAGCCAGGAACCAATAGATAATTAATTAGATGGATGGATGGCACATTACTTGGAATTGTTAGATGTGCTCATTTATATTTTTACAACGGATTTTTACTCTCTGGGAACTAAATAGCACTTAGCACTTAGACTTATGTACCATTTCATAGTGCTTTTACAACATTCTTTAAGCGGTTTACAAAGTCAGCATATTGCCCCTAACAATCTGGGTCCTCATTTTACCAACCTCGGAAGGATAGAAGCTGAATCACCCTTGAGCTGGTCAGGATCGAACTCCAGGCAGTGGGCAGAATCAGCCTGCAATACTGCATTCTAACCACTGCACCACTATGGTTCCTAAAACCCAAATTGTAATTGTGCAAGGAGAAAAAATGACCTCAAAGGCATGTTTAAAATGAAATGTTCCTTAAAGCATTAGGTTGCATTCAAATGTTCTGCTATGATTTAGGGTCATGAGATGATGCTAAAGCAAATCCCCCCCTCCAGTTTTCATTCCCAAGAGGAAGAGATTTAAAGGTTCAGTTGTTTTGTAACAATGTACTGCATAATCTTCCAAGTATGATAAAATAGGTTTGTGGAAGCCACAGTTTAGAAAGCTAACATGTTAACTATACTTCGTACAAACCATGATTAAACACAGAAAGGTATTTAAAGGCCAGTGCTCCCCCAGACAAGCACAATCCAAAGCACACTGAAGATGTCTCCTCAAATGGGGACGAAACGTTTGCAACCAAATCGCCAAGCTCGGAGCTCAAACCAACAACATAACTACCAATTCGAGCTACTAATATTCAAAGACATTTTATGATTACTCATTGCAAAACATTTGAAGACATAAGATCTGTCTTTAGCATCAACCATTTAAATGACACAGCAGCCCTTCTCTGGACTTATTTATTTTTATTTATTTATTTACTTGTCAAGCGTATATATGATTACGAACAAAGTATAAACAGAGTATAAACAAGTTTATGAATATATAAGTACAAGCATGGTTATGAGTACAAGAAATTTTACAAATATATGAGTACATTAGGACAGGGACGGTATGCAAGCT
>QLTV01003646.1:1908697-1935899 GCA_003457575.1 Thermophis baileyi
GGCTCCTAAACGCCCCGCCTACCTGCGTGATTACGTATGCTGGACTGCTCCATCCAGGAGGGGAGGGGTGTTATGTTCTAACTGTTATAACTGTGTTGCATGGTTCCAACCAGGTCCAGCGTTTGAGCGGGAAAAAGCTCAAACGCTATTGGCTGGTCTGTCTGACAGCTCCCTATAAAAGGGCAAGCTGTCAGACTGCTCTTTGCTGGTTGCTGATACAAGAGCTGAAATAAAGAGCTGCTTTGGAAGTCTGTCTCCTGTCATCTCTACCCACTATCTAACAGGGACCTTGCAGGTTGTCTAGTCCAACCCGCTGCCCAAGCAGGAGACCCTACATCTGCCTCTACCTAGGATCAAACTCACAACCTCCTGATTGGGAGGCAAGAGCTCCACCTCTAGGCCACAGCAGCTGGATAAGCTTGTCAGACCTTGCCTGACAGAGAAAGGTGGAAGCTGAATTTCAGGCAGGTATATCTGAGTTAGAATCTGATAGAATGTATTTCTTCCTGTCATATGCAAAAAACAAAACAAAACCAGAAAAGAAGAATTAAATACTTCAGTTTGAGCCACCGGCCAGCCTCTGGGCAACTCCCAAGAATGAAACAAAGACATTAGAATAAAACATGATGATGAAGCAAAGGGTCTTAATCTTCCTTGCCAAAGGCTTTAGTGGAGAGCCAGCTAACTAGCTGCTTGCTTCTTTTCAGCCTTATATCCAAAAGTAAGAGAGAAAAGCACGTTTTGATGGGTATATAGCTTGTGTTGTGATCCCTCACACCTTCAGGGCCCACTTCCAGGTGATCTCTTATCTCTATACAGGTAGACCTTGATTCACAAATCATTAGTTTTAACAGTGGTTTGAAGTTACAATGGTATTGAAAACAGTCTAAGAGTGTGGTTAGGATGCTAGGCTGTCAATTGTCCACTGTAATTGATTTACTTATTCATTTAGTGGTGTTATGAAAAATGTGACTTACAACAAGTCCTTGCACTTATTACCAGTACAGAAGCCCCACAGACATGTGATCACAATTTGGTTGCTTGGCATCCGGCTAGTATTTAAACGGTTTCAGCATCCTGAGGTCATGTGATTACCATTTAAAACCATCTCAGCCAGCCTCTGGCAAGCAAAATCAATGGGGAAAGCTGGTTTCGCTTAAAGACCGCATGATTACTTAGCAGCAATGATTCGCTTAACAACCATGGCCAAAAAAGGTTGTAAAATTGGTTACAGCTCACTTAACCGACCATCTTGCTTAACAATGGAAATTCTGTGCTGGTAAGTTGAGGACTACTGTTGTGGATTGCTAACATGTTCTTTGTACATTTTCAAACAATCCTTTTTATTATTAAAGGAGTGGATTTTCATGCAATTTGGCTTAACTTTCTTAAGTTGTTTTGTTTATTATTGTTTGCAGTTGATTTTTCTTTTTTTTAAAAAAAAAAGAATGGTACAGCGTGTCCATTATTAACTTGAATATCAAGATCACATGGTAGCATCGCATTTGAACTGTGCTTAACTGGAAATATATGTTGGTTTCTTTCTTTTTTTAAAAAAAAACAAAAGTTGAAAGATTTCCCCTGTTCAGTCATGGCCGACTCAAGGGGTGGCGGTCATCTCCTGTTGTCAGCCAAGGGAGCCTGTGTTTTCTGAGAGATGCTTCTGTTCTGTCATCATGTGGTGATCGTGAAAATACGGAATGAAGTAATCTTCTCGTTGAAGTACCTATCTATCTACTTGCATTTGCATGCTTTCAAGCTGCTAGGTTGGCAGGAGCTAGGGCAAAAAAAGGCGCTTACCCCATCACGTAGCACTTGAGTCTCGAACCTGGGCTGTCAGCTTTCCAGCTGACAAGCCCAGTGTCTTAACCGCTGAGCCATTGCACCGGCCTATTTTTTTTTAAAAAAATAAAAAAATTGCTATTTAAGAGAAAATGGGAAAGTATCCAAATTAATTTAATGCTATTTTCTGGAACAGGCTTCTGCAGCCTGTTGCCAAGGCCATGTGGACTGGGAATTAGGTAGATTTTAGCAGCAGATCAAGAAAAGGCATATCGTTCACCTTGTATAAATAGACATAATTGAATATATGAAACCAGAAGTTCAGGCCAATGATAAACAAAGGAGAAAACATGTTGGGGGAATTTTAAAAGATCCCATCTGTTTAGGTACCATTTTCTAGCTGCCAGATCGGCACTCTGGGCCAGGCAACTCTCTGTCAGAAAGGCTATTTGTTTTGTCACAGATGGATTATTAGTATTTATTCCCTGCTGTTCCAGCAGAAGGACCTCACATGGATGGTTGTGAACTGGCCAGAGATTATCCACGTTAGGTACCGTGTTTTCCATCTCGCAAGTGATTCCAGCTTGTTCTCTAGAGCCCAGTAAATTCCCAAACATTTTCTGGAAGCAGCAATGCAGTAGCCTAAAACAAAAGATGCCATTTCAGAATATGCAGATTGCTAAAAATGTTCTGCTTTCTGCGGTTCAGATGTTGGGCGCTACTGCGGTCTTCCCCAAAGCATTCAGATAGCAAAATAGTTTATGCATTAGCGGCTGCTTTGTTGGAAGAATTAACTCCATTTAACAAACAGCAGTAATGACAAAACATCAGCCTCACATTTGTCGGTAATGGGTAGGGCAGAAAGCAAGTAGACATTTATTGCAAGATTTCTGGGGGATTTGCATTACATCTTCAAGAGTTTCTGACTCCCATTAATGTAGGAATTGAACATTTTGGTGTTTAATGTTGGAAGTTCTGCTCTGTAATAGCCTCATACACAGGATGCATAAGCGCACAGGGGCGTGCATAAGCGCACCAGCATGCCTACCGTCCCTGTCCTAATGTTCCCTTTCATTCGTATTCATTTCATGTATTCAAATCATGTTTATATTTATATATATTATGTAATACGTGTTTGACAAAATAAATAAATAAATAATAAATCATTTAGGGGGGGAAAGAAGATTGTGGTAGGTAATTATTCTCATGTGCTGATCTCCCATTTTTCAGATGGCACACAAACATAACACATTCCTGTATACAGAGCTCCTTTTTTGTGTTCGTTGATTGGTGACTCTCCAGATTCCCACGAAGTCTGAATTCACATACTTCTGTAGAACTATGATGGGGCACCTGGTAAAGACATTCACTCAGTGCTCACATGTTTTACTATTGCCACGGTATCAAATTTTGTCTTTTGAGGAGTACAAACCATTCTGCAAATCCATGCTTCTGTCTAAAGGTCAAAACATTAAGGAGGATTTTCTTGACTTTCTTAAATTATTTGAAAGAATGATGCTAACATTTCTTCCTACTTAGTATAGTGTAAATTGTTGTTGTTAAATATGAATTGTTTTAGGGATAAGAATCTAAACAATGACATAACAATGGGGATAACCCATTGCATGCTATAGAACAGGGCTCTCCAAATTTGGCAATTGTAAGATTTGTGGACTTCAACTTCATAGCTGGATGAGGAACCTTGGGAGTTGAAGTCCACGAGTCTTACAGTTGCCAAGTTTGGAGATCCCTGATATAGAAAAAGGAGGAAGAGGATTAGAATGTAGAGTTAGATACAGAAAAGATGAATGAAAGGTGCAACTGTAGAGCAAATAAAGCCACCACCCAAAATACAGAGAGAAATTGGTGCAATATAATGTTGCAATATAATGTTTCAGTAGTGTCTGGCCAGGTATTCATCTGTCGGGGGAAAAACAGTTCTTGCCATCATATATATGAAGGCCATGGAGGGATAAAGCTGGAGCTTCTGATATTTCAAGAAGTTACCTTTGACCTTCAACAGAGCTATAAGAATCCAAACTTTGTAGCATGTTTTAGAAATCCAAGGTATTAGTATGGCACCTTTGAACATGTGTGCAAACATGTGTGTATATATGAGTGTAAGACCACTTGGCATTTATTTATTTAATAATTAAATAAACACTCTTGATTTTATGGGTATACAGGCATCTTCACTGGGGTGAAGGAAGCACAAATAATATTATCGACATGACATCAAATGATGCAGATTATATAATTTAGGCAATTTTCACAAAGCTATCAGGATACTTCTTTTACTGCTAGTAAAAAGTAGCAAACATGCAAAGCAAATTCACAGGAATCTGGCAGGGTTTTAATCCATTAGATGGTGATGCCAGCAAACGACTTTGCCCAGGTGTCATTGGATATGCGCAGGGTATTTCAAACAAAATTTGATAAAAGCAGCTGGTTTGGAGACACTGTATCGACCAGCTATTGCCAAGATAATTTGATATCCTACCTACTCTATATTCAATTTTATGGGCATTGCAAATTCCCACTTCAGAATACAGCTGCAAAATATCTGGACGAATTTGTCTACGTGGGATTCCCTAGCCATTGGAAATTTGAAACTTGTTTTCAGTACACAACGGTTTGATCCATTTCACAAAGAAAGCCATGTGGGAGGCTCCTTAAAACTTTGCAAAGACATGTACTACCTTCAAAAGTAGTAATTTGCATTGTCTGATTTCTTTTTATAAAAAATGAAGCATAGGGCTGAAAGCATAGAAATAGTGTTTGAGGGGAAGAAATGTGCCTTTCCGTTGCGGGGGAAAAAAAATACTCTGTGGAAATACTGACTCTAAAAACTCAGTGATTAAAGACTCTTGATTTGAAAACTTTCTATTTTGGAAACTTTAGCTCCTCAAACATTCTTGGACTCGGTGACTGTCGTTCAATGAGAAATGCCAACTTTGAATTTTATCTGGAAATTCTGTGTTTTGGCCTACTTCAAATCTTACATGCTAATGTGTTGGGTGTTGTTCAGAGGAACAAAATGTTTGCATTCTGAAAAACATTATTTTTGGTAGGATCTTAGATTAAATTTTGCGTTGCTGAACCATATCCTTTCTGACTATATTCTTCTACCCTCTCAGGTTTTCGAGTTCCTTCCCAACTTAGAACATTCCATGTGTCTATGCCCAAGCCTCATGGAGTCTTTGGAGGGTTCCCCTCTTTAGAATCAGTAGGGATCACAAACTTCCTCCAACTTCCTTCTTGTGAATGGATTGTACCATTTTCTGCCCTTAGGGAAGGACACTTGGAGAGTAAGTTTATTGTCAATGTGTAAGGTACTGTAGAGGAGATTCTTGGCACTCAGTAACTAAGGAGAGGTGCTGTATAAATTCAGTTCAGAATTTGATGGATTGATTGATTCTATTCTATCAAGCCATTGTTGCCTCTTAGTGACTACATCAATTGATTTTCTCCATAACAGTTTGTCCCCTAATCTGGATCTTCAGATATTCCAATGGTGCATGCATTGCTGCTTTAACTGAATCAGTCCACCTTGCTGTTGGTCATCATCTTCTTTTCTTTCCTTCCATTTTCCCCAGCATTATAGCCTTCTTTAGAGAGTTAGGTCTTTTCATCATATGTCTAGAGTACGACAATTTGAGCCTAATCTTCTGTGCTTCTAGTGAGAAATCTGTTGGTTTTTTTGGTGTTCCCTTTTTTTTTTTTTTTGGCTGTCCATGGTTTTCTCAGACGTTTTCTCCAACACCACAGTTAAAAAGTGTCAATATTCTTTCTATCGTGCTTCTTCCTCCTCTGGGAGGAGATTTCAAAGTATTTCTAGCAGGACTACCAGATTCTCTAACAGCTTTGTTCCCTAGGCCACTCGCAAGATTTGTTTTTCTTGCCATGTACATGTATACATCCGAACTAGACTGTGTTGTTTCTCCATGTCATATAATATATCTGGGTATATGCATAATTTTGTGTTTATTTGTTTATTTGTTTATTTGTTTATTTATTTTGTCATGCTTATGTAGTGTATATTGGAGGTGGTGACCCTTTGAGAGCTGTATGCAACGAAATTTCATTTTAATGTATGCCGATTAGTGTACATTTAAAGTGACAAGAAAGTTATTATTCCTATTCTATTCTATTCTATTCTATTCTATTCTATTCTATTCTATTCTATTCTATTCTATTCTATTCTATTCTATTCTATTCTATTCTATTCTATTCTATTCTATTGCGCAGTGGTTAGAGTGCAGTACTGCAGGCTACTTCAGCTGACTGCTAGCTGCAGTTCGGCGGTTCAAATCTCACCGGCTCAAGGTTGACTCAGCCTTCCATCCTTCCGAGGTGGGTAAAATGAGGACCCAGATTGTTGGGGGCAATATGCTAACTCTGTAAACCGCTTAGAGAGGGCTGTAAAGCACTGTAAAGCGGTATATAAGTCTAACTGCTATTGCTATTGCTATTCTATTCTAGTCCAACTTTCAGTTCCATAGAGTGCAACATGGAATAATATTAGTATGGTTATTATTATTGCTATTTTATTAATTTTTATGCCTTATTCCCAGCAATACTGGGCCGTATGTAGATAAAAACATACAGAACAATGAAATAATACTGTAATATAACAAAAGAATAAAAGATGGCAAAAACCAAGCAACAAGCAAGCAAACCCACATTACCTTCTAAAGCCCTGGGCAAAAAGCCAGGTCTTCAAGGCTCTTTAAAATATGAGCAGTGTCGGGGCCTTTCATCTCTCAGGAAGTATCTCTTTCTAGAGATCAGGTGCTGCTACAGAAAAGTCCACTTCCAGAGTCCTGATAGATGACATTGTTTAAGCAAAGGGACCTGGGGGGGGGGCAACCCTCCCTGGGAGAAAATATGGAAGATAGTAATTGATCAAGTAATCAATCTCTATGCTGTAAGTAATGATCAATACCATGCATTGCACCTAGAAGTAAACTGTCATTAGAATAGAATAGAATAGAATAGAATAGAATAGAATAGAATAGAATAGAATAGAATAGAATAGAATAGAAATAAGAGCAGAATAGAATAGAATAGAATAGAATAGAATAGAATAGAATAGAATAGAATAGAATAATAGAGTAGAGTAGAATAGAGTAGAGTAGAGTAGAGTAGAGTAGAGTAGAGTAGAGTAGAATAGAATAGAATAAAGCTCTTCCAAAGGTTAATTGTCCTCACTGTTAGGAAGTTTCTGCTTAATTCCAGGTTGCTTCTCTCCTTGATTAGTTTCCACCCATTGTTTCTTGTCTTGTCTTCTGATGCTTTGGAGAATCAGTTGACCCCCTCGTCTTTGTGGCAGCCCCTGAGGTATTGGGACACTGCGATCATGTCACCCCTAGTCCTTCTTTTCATAAGACTAGACATATCCAATTCCAGCAACCGTTCTTGATATGTTTTATCCTCGAGTCCCCTAATCATCTTTGTTGCTCTTCTCTGCACTCTTTTCTAGAGTCTCGACATCTTTTTTACATCATGGCGACCAACATTGGATGCAGTATTCCAAGTGTGGCCTTACCAAGGCATTAATGTGTGACGCAAATATGTGAAGCAAATGTTTGGACAGGTTGAAGCTTCGGAGTAGTCTTCAAGGACAGCCCATGTAGACCACGCAGCAGTAGCTCAGACATGTCTGAAGAAGATCATTGCTTGCACTATTCTGATCTTTATAGACAGATTGTGGAATCTGAATATTGTATATTGGAATGTAAGCTTCAATTAAATAAAAAGTCTCTTTGGACAGCGAGATGGGTGGCATATAAATTAAATAAATAAATAAGTTTGCTGTTCAGAATTAGAGCAATATGCCTCAGGATGAATGAATTCATGTCCTACTTGTAAGATTCCAGAGGTACATGATTGGTTGCTCTGAGAAACAAGATGCTGGACTTCATAAGCCTTTGATCTCTGTTATTTTTCTAATATGGGGTGTATGTTACTACTTTCCCAGTGTTTTTTTTTTTTTTTTGCATTAATGTGTTACTAGCATACAGGTGTACTAGAGTGTAGGTGGCAGTCATCCCAGAATAGCCTTGAGAGAGGCCTACAATACTTTAGCATGTGATACATCAATCATCTTTTTTTCTTAAACAAGTTGAAATTCAGATTGGAGATTGACCTTGAAAAAGTAATTATAGCTCCTTTTTTGGTGTGCCTTGCTGCGCGAGCCTCTCTCATCACACTAAATACATCTACCCTTTGCTATCTGGATTGTACCATCCCCCTGATAAAGAGGCATCTCCTCAAAAGGTAGATAGGATATATTTATAATAAAGTCTTCCTTGCACCACTTTTATTTATTTATTTTCCATTTACTTGTTAGGTGTGATTCCTCTGCTTGTTCACAGTTATCACTTTGACCATCTTCAGCTGTCATTTTCTGGGGAAACACTATGCCTTCTGATCTGTCTACAAAGTAAGCATTGAAGAAGGAAAGAAAAAAAGCAGAGGGTTGCTTGGTGAGGACCTCACAGCTATTTTTAGTTGGTGTCTGCCGTGTCTTCGAGGTTTTGCAGCTAAGTGTATATCTCTCCAGATGCCACTCATGATAGTTACGAAAAACAATCCACCCACCAAAAGGGGGGGCCCTCCCTCCAAATAGCTATTGGTGTTTCAGGATGACAAATTTCCTTACTCTTAGTGTGTGTGTTTTCAATTTGAAAGCCCATTTGAAGCTTTATGTAGTGCTGTTCCGTTTCAAAGCCGAAGAGCCAGCACTGTCCGAAGACGTCTCCCTGGTCATGACTAAGTGCCAAAGGCACACGGAACGCTGTTACCTTCCCACCAAGGTGGTTTCTATTTTTCTACTTGCATTTTTACATGCTTTCAAACTGCTAGGTTGGCAGAAGCTGGGGCAAGTAATGGGAGCTCACTCCATTACATGGCACTAGGGATTCGAACTGCCGAACTGCCGACCTTTCTGATCAATAAGCTCAGCGTCTTAGCCACTGAGCCACCGCGTCCCTAGATTATGTAGAGGGTGTCTTATATCCTGGTTTCATCTCCCAGAGTTTTATTACTGAATCCTCAGAGACTCCTTGTTAAGCGTTCAGTGGTTTGGTTTTGTGGATAAAATCCATCATATTTGGGTTGACCTTGATATAGATCCAAATATGTTACCTCGTTACTCATCTTATATGGTTAAACTGGAACAATTTCAATTCATTGATATTGGAGGAAGGGGAAGCTCCTTGCTGTGCTTTATTTCACCATTATCTTCTGGATAATTCTCTTATTTGGCTTGTAACTTTAGCTGGGTGGTTATGCTAACGCTAACTGATAAAGGAGAATATTTGTAGCTCAGGGTTAAAATGAGACATCCTTGGTGCTCTTTGAGTTTGGTTGTTTTTTTGCAGACATTTCATTACTACCATCATCACTAGGTGCATTGATAATGTTACCTTGTTTGGGTAATGAAATGTCTGTAAGAAAAAACAGCCAAGCCCAGAGAGCCACAAGGACCCCTCAGGTTACGTTAACTTTAGTTAATTTCATGAATGCCTCTCTGAAACATTTATTAGATAGAAAAAAGCATTATAGGCAGCTCTAACTTAAAATGGTTGGTTAAAATATTTGGGGAGAATAATAACTTGTCAACATCAGGCAATCCGTGAGGAACCAAATGATCTTTACCATTTCAAACTGGCTTCAGGGTGGGCTGTAGGGTTGAAACTGCCTCGGTTGACCTGAGGAATAAGCTTCAGGGGATCAGCAAAGGAAGTGTGACTCTGATGGTACTTCCTGAAATCTTAGTGGATTTCAAACCATAAAGTGTGGAATCCTTCTGGATTGCCTGAAAAGAATTAGAATAGGAGGCATGACTTTGAAGTGACTCTGTTCCTATCTCTCAGATACATTTCAGATGGTCTCCTAGGAGACACGTGCTTCTCAGAATGGGAAATATTGGGGCCCTCAGGGTGATACTCTGTCTCCAGTGCTTTTAAGTATCTACATCAAACTACCGGTGGAGATCATCAGGAAATTTGGACGTAGAGGCTGTAGGAATGCTGATGTCATTCAGATCTACCAATGAAATCTTCCAGGAAATAGTGTGGTTACTCTAAACCTCTGCCCGCATTCAGTAAATGGCTGGATAAGGGGTATGAAATTGAAACTGAATCCCGAAAGGATGGAGGTGCTTCTTAAGAGGGACTATAATTTCAGAAAGGTCCTGTAATATGACACTGTTTCAAACAGAGGTAGTATATAATTCATGATTGTTTCTGGATATAAATCTTTGTTTTCCCACAATAAGGAAATGGTCAGGGGTGCCATTCCAAGTGGATTTACCAGCCTTGGTTGATCAACCGCCTGTCTCACTGCCTGAAACAATAATGATCTCAAGATTGTGATTCATCTGCTGGTAACCTCCAGGTTTGATTATAGTACTTTGCTGTATTTGTGCTGCCTTTAAGTCTTGTCCAAATACTTCAGTTGGTTCAGATCTCAGCAGCTGGCTCAGTGCTCAATTGGCTACCAGTTTGTTTCCAGGCAAAACACACAGAGCTCATCATTACCCTTATCCCTACTCAGTTAGACTCAAATAGTTTGAGAGAGTACCTCCTTTGATAAGAACCTCTGTGTGTACTATGTTTTGCCTATACATGTCGTTCTTGACTTACAACCATTCATTTAGTAAGGTTCTTATGACCGGACCTCATATTATGACTGTTGCAGCTCTACCATGGTCACATGATCAAAATTTGGATGCTTGGCAACCAATATCCCAAAGTCACATGCTCACCATTTGCCACTTTCCCAGACAGCTTCCAACAAATTAAGTCAATGGGGGAAACCAGATTCGCTTCATGTCCCCATGATATACATAGCAGCTACAGTGATTCGCTTAAAAACCATGGCGAAAGAGGATATAAAATTGGGCATGGTTTACTTAGCAACTGCCTTGTCAATGACAATTCTCAGTCATCCAGATAATGGATCTATGACAATTTGCCATGGCCAACTTGCCGCAGCCAGCTCGCTGCAGGACAACTCACCAAGACAACTAGACACAAGAACAGTTTTTTCCCGAATGCCATCACTCTGCTAAACAAATAATTCCCTCACCACTGTCAAACTATTCACTAAGGCTTCATAACTATTACTATTAGTCTTCTCATCGTTCCTATCACCCATCTCCTCCCACTTATGACTGTATGACTGTAACTTTTTGCTTGTATCCTTACGATTTATATTAATATTGATTGTTTCCTGATTGCTTATTTGTACCCTATGACAATCATTAAGTGTTGTACCTCATGATTCTTGACGAATGTATCTTGTCTTCTTGTCTTACCGAGAGCATATGCACCAATGATTCTATTCTATTCTATTCTATTCTATTCTATTCTATTCTATTCTATTCTATTCTATTCTATTCTATTCACAGCCAACTCATCGCAGGACAACTCACTGCGGGACAAGAGTTGCACTAATATCAAAGAAATAATGGAATAGAATCATTAAAGAAAGGATGCAAAAGGAGGGACAGAATGAAATGTGAATGGCAAAAATTAAAATAATTTTTAAAATTTATTTTAAATAATTAAATAGAATTGTTAAATTGTCTGGCAGTGAGTTGTCCCATGGTGAGTTGGGCCATGGCGAGTTGGCCGTGGAAAGTTGGCTGTGGCAAGTTGTCCCATTCCAAGATAGAGTTGTCTGGAAGTTGAGTCATGGCAACTGAACTTCTTTTCTTGTTAGTTTGAAACATTTCATTGCTTAGCCAAGTAGCTTCTTTAGCCTTCTTCAGACTAAAAAAGCTACTTGGATCACCAGCGAAATGTTTCAAACCAATTAGCAACTGCCATGTTTAGCAATGGAAATTCCGGTCCCAATTGTAGTTGTAAGTTGAGGAGTACCTGTAGTTGCTACAATCTCGCCTGGCAGCAGTGCGGGATTAAATCTTCTTTGTTGCCATCACAGCGCTCTGGTATGTACCCCCTGCAGAACTGAATAGTGTGCCTTCTTTATTAGTTTTCTAAAAGCCCTTAAAATAATCTTTTTGTACGCGCTTTTAAGTGCTAAACTTAACTGCTAATTTTAGTTATTAATTATAGTTGTTTGTTTTAATTGCCACTGTAACTGTCTTTAATGTCTGGATTTTAAATTCGATCTTTATTATAAAACAAGGCAAATAAATCTGGGGCAGAGGTACAATACTACACAGTTATTTCAAACTCTTCTTGGGGAGTAAAATAAGAGAGAGAAAAATGTAGTAATGATAGTAGCTGTACTTTTAGCCATAAATAATCGCTTGATAGTCCTCCTACGCAGTTAGTGCACTATCTCTCTGGCTTTTTTTAACCTCTTATCTTCCAAGGAACAAGTTATTGCATTTGATATGTGGGTAGAATAGCAACTGCTGTTTTAGAAATTTTCTGCATAATGCAATGCCTACAAGGTAATGCAAAAGAAAATTTGGAGAGTAAAGCATGGACTGCCTAAATAAAGGGTTGGTTTAGCTAATTCAGTCTAGAATTAGATTTTGTTCTTCAGCACCTTGGATAGAGCACTGGCTCTGCTGCTCATGTGCGGAAGAGAAGCAGTTGTTCTAGTACAGTGTTTCTGATGGCTGAAGAATTCTGGGAGTTGGGAGTCCACATACCTTAAAGTTGTTCCGATTGAGTAACACTGTTCTAACAGGTGCAAATTCCTTCTGAACATTTGGCCAGTCTGGTAGTGCTACTAAAGCCATGTAGCACCATAAAATCTTGCTGGGGTATTAAGTGTCATTGTGTTTTAGAACTAGTGATATTTGTTCTTTTTGGAAACAGTCCTGAATCTGAGGTGTAAATGATTCTGATGTTTGGAAGGTCTACTATGAGTAAGGGGTAACAATTCCTTATCCAAGTCTATTTCTGAGCTTGTGAGAATTTTGGGGCCATTCCTTATGACCGATTCCAATTTCTTTTGTGTTATCTTTTATGGACTGTTACGTGAGAAATATTATGTGTGATCAAAAATTGCAATACAGCAGAAAGATCCTAGGAAGACTCAATGAAACTATAGAAAATTCCCCAAAACATAGGAGGAGGAAGATGTGTTGGACTTACTGACTTATTTGTAAAAATAATAAAGGTAAAATTCGAATAAATAAATAATACGGTTGCTCAGTGTCACGAGCATACTATTTTTCCATTAATCTTTTTTTTCCTGTAGGTATTTCTTTTCCAGTCTTTTGAAATGTGGTTTAAAAAGATCCTAAAATAACTTCAAATAAACTTTTGGTATTGTACCAAAAGGTAGCATTTATGGCTATTTCCCGTCATCACTCAAAATGAGCTAACACACTGTAGAGGCACTGTAGAAACAATAGGGAATTTGGAATACAGCGACACCGAGCCAAGTCAGAGTGAAGACTCTCTTCGCTATATATAGAAAACTTGAATAATGACCCATAGCTCAAAAACGTCTGGGTTCATGTTCCTTCTGAAAAATAAGAAGGGAGGGAAAAAAACCGTTTCCAGGAGTGATGGAGTTTTTTTTTTTCTTCAGATGGAGAAAGAATCACGTAAATCTAAAACTCCTGTTTTAGCTCGGTAGGTCAATTATATTGGCACGAAAAATTAATTGAGTTTTATGTTTTCCCAAGCTATTGAAATGAAAGAGTGCTGAAGGATTCATATTATAAATGATTGTTCTACATATTCATCCCACACCCTTTTTAATTTCTCATACTATGCCCAGCACTCCTGCCAGCTTATCTTTTTTTGTCTTTTGTCAAGGCCTTTTGAAATCCTTCAAATGAAAGTCAGGGCCACAGCCGTCTGCTGTTTCTTTCACTAAGGTAAATAAAAAGGTCTCCAAAAGACATTTTTGGAAAGATACTAATGGAAATCAAAATGGAAGCTGGTGCATTGTCTTCAGGGCCTTTTTTTAAAAAGTAATTTGTAAAATTAAAAATGTGTGAGGCAGAAAGAATTTGGAGGCACTGTAGAAAGGTTATCATGAATATAGTGGTACCCTTTATTCACCACAATGGAGATTCTTATGAAGCAGAGATGTGTTTGTGTGTTATTTTGGGTGAGAGGGAAGATTGCAACATCGAACCTGGTTCATTTATTAGTGCAACCCAGCACAGGAAACTCAAATTACAAGAATCATTGCAAGAATTCTCCTGCAAAAAAACCCCTTTGTGGCACATTTGGTACTGTATATCTATGAATACGTAGGAGATCTTTACAAAGGTATTTTTGGAATGATGGTAATTCATTAGTAGAAAACATTCAAGCTACCTCAACCTCAGTTTCTAGCTTCTCCAAATAAAAGTGTGAAAGATAATCAGGATAGACCTCCTTACTGATTTTAAATGTAATGGAACATTGCAACTCCAGATTAAAGAATATATATAGGAGACCATTTTGACATCAGTAGATCTACTGGTAAGCCTTGTGTTATTTGTAAAAAATAATGAAGGCAAGATAAAAATAAAATAAAATAGATTAAAAAAATAAAATAAACAAGGTTATATCTGGAGGAGGCCTTAATTTTTTTAGAAGATGCAACCAGGGAAGGTGGGTCTATAGTCCAAAAAGCTAATATGACCTTCACCCAGTAATTGGTTGCAAATCCCATCGCTACCAGCTTGCGCTTGTATGCGACGCTTCTGCGCATGCGCAGAAGCGTCCGGGGCGGGTGGGCGGAGCCTCCCGCCGCCGCCGCTACTGGTTCACAGAACCGGTCTGAACCGTTAGCAACCCACCACTGCCTTCACCCAATGTATTGCTTATAGTTATGGCCTCTCAACATATATTTTTTAAAATGGAATGTGGAGGGGTTTTTTTGAAAATTTTTGGAGTTGTTTTACATGTTTCCAGAATCGTTCTTCTCTTTTTTTTTTTCTTCTGGCACATTTTAGTGTTAGATTTAATTAACTTGGCTTAGGTTTTTCTTTTTCTGTTAATTAGTTTGATCAATAAAAATAACCTGTAGGAGTGAATGTAGCTAAGAGAATAATAGGTGGGAGGTGGGTGGGGAATAGAATCATAGACATAATATGGTATAATATCTTGTTTACTATCATTCTTATCATTAGGAAACACAAGAGGACCTAATGGAGTAGTGGGAATTTCAAGATTGTAATGTTGCTACTGCAGCAGTGCTCAGGCTAATTTATGTCCTTGACATAAATTAGGACCTCCTGTTTCCGGTTACATCTACATGGCCCACCAGAGCAGGAAAGCTAGGTATCAGAGGTGGGTTCCTACCGGTTCGGACCGGTTCTATACAACCGTTAGTAACTTGGCGGCCTGGGGCGCTGGAACCGGCAGCGACCCAGGCCTGCCACGCCCTTGAGCCGGTTCTCTTGGCGGTGCCATAGGCGCCACCATCTTGTTTTTTGCTTCTGCGCATGCGCAGAAGTTTTTTTTAGTACTGCGCATGCACCTGCACTTCGTGCATGTGTGCGCACGGCACGTCCCTGAGCAAACCGGCAGTAGAAAAATCCGGAACCTACCCCTGCTAGGTATGTTGCATGTCCCATCTAATAAGGAATTATACTTGATGGGACCTAGAAGAAGGGCCTTCTCTGTAGTGGCTCCCTCCTCTTGAAACATCATTCCCCTAGAAATGAGAGAGAAAAATAAAGTCCTCCTTGACACCCCAGCTTGAATCAGAGCCAATCAAGTGGCTTGTACGATTGTGTTTGTCATTGCCATGGAGAGTGTTTTCTGAACTTTTTATAGTGTTGATTTTAAATATAGTACGCTGCCTGGAGTTACTGTGTGTGAGTTGGGCTGTTGTATAAATCTATTTAATTAGCAAATAAACAAATAAATAATAGAGCAAAAAGGGGGAGGGGAATTGCTTGACCTTTTTAAAAAAATGACAATGTTCTTTCTAGTTTCTAATCCTTCCGACAAATATTGCCTCTATCAATGACAAGCTGTGTTTGGTTTCTGAGGTATGACTTAAGGTAGTTTCTAACCTGGTCCCCAAAACCTTGTTGCCTCTCATTGTGCTTTGTAGGATAAGGCTTCCTCAAGGGAACAAACTGTTTTTTTAGAGAGTCTTGAAGATAGCTTGCTACGCAGCACTGACCAGCTAGGTTGGCGTTTTAGTGTCTTTTCATCACATCTCAGTCAGCAGAACTATTGGAAATATTGGCTGGAAAATGATTGAAATTGCAATCTGGTCAGTTTGAGGAAGATTAATGTAAAGGTGTTCAAATCTCTTAAGTTAAAGTCCAACTTTATTGCTAACTATGTCTTTTTTTCCTCCTTTTTAAAATATTAGGTTAGTAAAACCACTCTTTGATCGAAGTCCAGTATGACTAATGCTACATAAACTGTCCAAAAAGTACAGACGTTAAATTGTTATCTCTTTGGAAATTATTGTACAGTAAAAGGCTTTCGCTCTGTCTCTTGCAGGGCAGAAAACGTTCTTATATTGTGGACCAAGTAAGCAATTTAAGCTCAAAATACCCAAATACAATTGACTTTCTTTGGTTTATCTTTAGAAAAATATACATCAAGGTTCCAAGGATGCTTGGAAAAAAGAAAGACCATAAAGTTGAATAATAGCAACAAAAATAAAACAAAAACATGGAAAGCGTGGGTAAAATGCAAGAAATTTCTAGCAATATATAGTACTACACTTAAGTATGCTATTGTAAATATACTTGCAGAATTGAAGAATAATAATATGAACAATTAATAAAACATTTCTTTTTAAAAAATTTTTTTTTATTAAATACACGTAAAACACACACATATACAACACAAACAGACAATTAGGGGTACAATTTCCCCATATGTACGATAAGCTTACATCGGTTAATATCAACAATTATAATATCCCTATATGCATATATTTACATTTTATAAATTACTTGTTTCTTTCTTTCTTTCTTTCTTTCTTTCTTTCTTTCTTTCTTTCTTTCTTTCTTTCTTTCTTTCTTTCTTTTTTCTTCTATTACCTTGTTGTATACAAGTCTTACATTCTTCTATACTAATGTATCCTAAAGATTACATATTAATCATTCAAATATTGACAGTTCTAATTCCTCTTTTACCTATTCTTTCTCGCTTCCAGCCATTCATATAATTTATTCCAAACTAAGTAATATTCGTAAAATTATAAGTAATAAAACATTTCTAATGCACTCTGTTTCTCTTTACTCAGAGTTAGACTATGATACTTGTCTTCATAGGCCTTATTATTCCCAAGTTAATGAGTGCAGGATTGTAACCACGTATGTTGCCCTTTAACAATATGTACAGTTCTGTTAGCATACAGGTAGGAACAATATTGGTTCTTAAAATATTTCTTTTCAGTATGGTTTTGCAACACACACCTGTCATGTTTTTTTTTATCGTAGTGGTGCTATTAAATGTTAAGGACGTTGTGTTTTGTTTGTGCTAGAAGACATAATGTTTTCTATTTTTTGAAAAAGAACATTGCATTCTTGCACCAGATGTAGGAAGGAAAAGGAATAGTTATGCTGCAAATTGGGAAAGAAATATGCCAAAAGTAGCAACTCTGGTATTGTGGTGGAATTTTGTCCAGGAAGGAGGGGCTGCATTCCAGAAAAGACAGTGAAATTTAGATAGTTTGGTTGGCAGGAAGAGAGTTAAGAGGACTTCTCTCTAGAAGTTCTCAGACTCTATCTTTGATAATGCAAGTTGTTTGCTTTAGTTTGGCAAGATTTCTGTCTATAGGTAAGGAACAATAAAGGAAGTGTCTTTCTTGGTTTTTGGGAGCCTGGCAGATATCTATCGGAAGAAAAAGAGGGAATTCAGAGTTTCCTAATCATTATCCTCTGTTGAAATCTTAATAGCTTAGTACTTATTGTTTGTGTTACAGCAACCACAGTAAGCACCAGTGCCTGAACACAGACCAGAATCTGGAATTATTATAAGGTATTTGTCCAGGGCAACGTCCCACCAAGGCGCCTCTGTTAAATTTCTTCCTGTTGCTGCTGCTTCTTTTATGTTCTAAACTTAGTAGAAATGAGTAAAGGAAGAAGAAGGAATGGCCCCTGGGCTGAGGTTGATGGAAAGCAAAAGAGAAATAGCAATAATTGGTAGCCAAAAGGTACGTAAGAGGAGCTTGCTTATTTTGGTATGTTTTATTAGCTCAGCATTGCCTGCCATTGGAACAAATTATATAATGGAAACTTTCCAAGGGTAACAGAATTCATTTTGGATGCTTTTCTCTTCCAGATAGGGGTGAGGGTGTTGTAATTTAAACTTCAATCCGGCTTCCTTTTTTTAAAAGAAGAACCCCCTTCCCCTCCCCATTGTTGACAGATTTGCTTGGCTGTGTTCCTGGCCGAGGGGGGCTGTGATTTGTGCAAAACCTAATTGCATGCAGTGATTGAAGTTAACAGCAGCCCTTGTGTTGTCTAAAGCGTGAATGAAACCTAAGGGGAGCATCACTGCTTCTTTAAGACGGATGTGACTTGCACATCAAGCATTGTGGTTGCGGTGCAGTTGGTAGCAGCAGGGAGGGTCAAAAGTGGGAAGGGGGGGGTAAGGCATCCAGTTCATTAGCACTATTTTGTAAAGTGAATTAAATGTTTGTAACAACAACCAGATTAATAGCGCTGGGAATGGAAGTCCCTTCCATTCATTCCAGCTGACTAAAAGCTACAAAAGGCTGCAGAAATGCAGCCCTTTGCCAACTACTCCAAGTTTCTATGCCCTATGCTCTCTACCTCCACAGAAAAAGGCCTGAGAGTGTTAGGCATGTATGTGTCACTAGAATAAAGGGAAGAAGGAAATTAGGTCTGCCTATGGCTCCCCCAGGCTGCTGGAACAAATACATGAATGGGGCAAGGGGCGAATTACTTGGCTGAGTAAGGAGAGAGTAGAGCCAGAGCCCTCTCAACTCTGGATCAAATGTGGGTGACTTTCCTGGAGTCAGTGGAAACAAAAGAGCAGATACTTAGCAACAATTCCTGAAAAAAAAATGGGTGTAAATGTCTGGAAGGAAATAAAGAAATCAGCTTAAGATGAATGTTAGGTTGATGGGAATGCATTTGCTTGATAAATGCCTCGCACTGCATTCAGTGAGGGGGAAATAAGAACAAGAGTGCATGGCAGTCTCTGCGATAGGGAAGATTTGTTACCCCTAAGATCCCCGAGGAATCCTGAGTACTTCCCTTTCCCCATAAATAATATGTTCCGTGATTTTAATATTCGGTAAGATTCTTGGATTCTCTGTAAGACCTGGCGTGTGGATACAAACTCTCTGGCATAGCCTGCCGGAAAAAAATGCATTCAACCTATCAAGAAATTGTCCTACTTCTCTTGCCTTCTTCCCAGTAACACAAAGAAATTGAAGGCCTCTTTCTCTGACTTTAAAACTATCACTCCATTCTGATTCTTTCTGCACTCCCAAGTCACATTGCCTGTAAGTTCGGGGGGGGGGCGTGGTTTGGGCGTTAAAAAGTTCTCGGATAGTCATTTTCTGTTTTAGTTCTGTGCTGATTTTTTTTTTACCTTACTTAATCTAATCTTGCCTTTCTTTTCCATATGCTACTTCACTCAAGTTTCTGATATGCTTCTCTTGAGTCCCATTCTCCCACCTGGTCATTGGCATCTTCTACCATTTTTTTTTTAAAAAAACAAAGATGCCGGCTTCTTTGCCATTGTTTGATTGTATAGAACGAAATGGTCCGTATCTTCCAACAGATGGCAGCGAATATCTACTTAATGGCTGCCTTCCATTCCAGAGATGTGGTGCCTGATAGTCACCCAGTGAATATCTTTAATGTCAAGGCAGCTACTGTAACTAACATTGTCTTTCTTTGCTGAGTTTTACAGGCCAGTCTCTGTCCTTTAAGACTAGTGCTGTTGGCAGCAACATATTAGGTAGAATTAACTCCAAGCCAGCCTGTAAGAGTAAAAACTGGCTTCGATATAGTTGGCAGAATATGGACACACTACATTCAGGTTCCTACTGATGGACTCTCCAGAGTTATCTAGTTTGGTGAAAAAAGTCTTCTTACTTTTTAAAGTTTTCTGAAAGCCCCCATGTCTTTGCCACTGAATGTTAGCCGAGCTTCCTGGGTATGATGCTGATGTAGAAAGGGAGTCTGAGTGAGCAAATACCGTAGCACTAATGTTTTGTGCTCATTTCATTTATTTCATGAACACAGACATCCAATCCATGTGATATGGCTGTGTAAAAAAACAGTAATCAACCCCATAATTTAATTACATACATTAGGACCAATTGTGTGAGTGATTTAGTAAATAATCAGATGTGCGTTAGCCCTCAGCCCTACCCTAATTATTTCACAAACTTTGGCTTTCTTCATCATAGATCTTATCTTAGAGGTAAATCTACAATCCAGTGAAGAGTCTCAAGACTTTTATAAAAACATCACCAATGACTTATCAGCTTGGGCAATAGTGAATCTTCCTAAGTGAGGCCATCCTGATCCTACAGTCCAAGAACTCAAACACAGAATTGTTCAAAAAAAAAAAAATCACAAGAGGCCCAGAACTACATCTGTCTTATGGGAAGTTTCTCTAATCTTGGTTGAACTCAATGTTCATAATTCTACCATCAGAAAGGGATTGGGCAAAATGGAATTTGTGGGAGAGTAGCAAGATGGAATTTATCCATCACTAAGGAGAACATTGATGCTTGCCAACCCGCCCCCCCCCCCCAGTAAACCTCAAGATTTACGATGGAATATTTATTTGACAGATGATCCGCAGTGGAAATTATGGTCTACATGAGTATTTTTCCATCTAGTGGAAACCAGAAACTGCCTTCTACAACAAGAGCCTCCTGCCAAGTGTGGGGTTCGTACTGTCATAGTTTGGGTACCTGAACAACTTGCAATTTGCAACAATGGCAAGTTTTACATCAGAGAATTTTATAGGAGACTATGACACCATCTGTCCATCAACTGAAGTCTATGTGGGAAGGTAGCAAGACTTTGATTCCAAATATACATGCAAGTCTATGAAAGAATGCATAGAGAGGAATAAATTCAGTGTTTTGGAATGGCCCTATCAAGGTTCAGTTTTGAGCTCCATATAATTACTGTGGTGGGATAGTTCACACTGGAAAACCCTCAAATGTTACGGTTTGGAAGTGTAGAATGGACCAAAACTCCTACAGAGCAATGTGAGAGGTTTGATCATCAGCTGCAGGGTACATTTGGTTGTAATTATTGTGAATAAAAGTGGTACAACCAGTTCCTGAAACTAATGGATGTCTCTTTCATACTTGCACATCATATATGGATTATTTTGTTTATGGAATGAATGAAGCAAGCATCACATTTTGTTCCTTCAGACTTCTTTTATTTATTGGTAGAACCAGATAAAGCTCTTTGCAAAGGAAAGAAAAATTCAGAAAAAATATATAAAAAAGAAGGAATGTATTTTACAGAGTTAGGTACTTTGGTGAATTGATTTCCTACACAAATTTAAAGTGATTGCTAGGTAATGATCCAGATACAGTTTGGCTTTATACCGGTAACCAACTCTTTCTCAAAGCATTAGTGAATGGAGTGTGTGTTCTACCTCTGTATCAAGCACAAACTCATTGACATTCTATTCTTTTTATTAGAGCCATGTACAAACTGTTACGCTGTAGACATTGCAACTACCTAGCCCAGCCCAATATCATGGCAGTGACTCCAAAGATTATGCTTCTTTCCCCTGTACAGTACAATCGGCAATAACACATTTATTTTCCCCCCAGAGAAGGAGTAGCAGTTCAGAACAATGCCTCAGTGATACGAAATATGTATCAGTTGGTCTCTACTGATTATCCTTGCTACAATTATAATTGGTAATTACTGATTATTAGAGAAATCAAATGGCCTGAGTAGGTATTTCATGCCTGACCAGTATGTTGTTACACAACTCTATCCTTGCTTTTCTTTTCAATCCAAGGAAACAATTCCGATTCACAGCCTCCATTTATATTGGACTGGGCGAGAGCCAACAAGTGGAAACTCCATCTGAGCAAGACAGAGAGAGACCCTTAGTTACTGGGAAGGCAGATCAGAGAATTCAAGAAGTTTTTAGGAATTGGGCTGTGGTCTCTTTTCTCCTTCAGATTGAGCTATAAGGGAAGTGACCTATCCATTATTATTGTGCATGAAGCTGAGAGGAAAGAGGAAAACCTTACTAATTTGTTGTCTGATGCTAGCTGATGCCAAGGCAGGTGACATATTTTAAATGCTAATTAGCAGGGAGTAAATTTGAAAACGGCACACCTTCATTGCCAAGAATGCAAAAAGCAACAGACATTAAATATTTTGTAAATTTCCAAATGGTGAAAGAATGTTTGAGTCTCAAGCCTGTAGCATTTATCACTTCATTTCTGTCACTGGAATTGTTCCCAGTTTCAGGCTGAACTTTTAGGGCTGCAAAATATTTAAGTTCTGTTTTGCTTGCCTTGTTCAGACGTTTGACTCCAGTCTGAATGCCAGAATGCAAAGGCACAATAATGTGACATGAAAAATCTCTCCCCCTCTTCCTCTCCCTCTCCCCCTCCCTCTCCCTCTCCCTTTCTTCTCTCTCCTCCCCCCCTCTCCTTTTTATAGTGGCTCATGTCATTTTTATTAGAACTACTAATATCAATGTTAATTCTGCCTTAACTTTTTCAGCAGTAAGAAAACTAACAATATTAATGTAATTCTTAAACAGGAGAACAAAGTTTTATTGGCATAAATATGGCTTGCTTGATTTGGCTTAAAGATATTATAAAACTTGGCCATTGTAGTTTCATGATCTATAATAGCAGTCTCAGCAATCTTGAAAACACATTATGGGTTCTCTAAAATTAAACTGCTTTGGTGGGTATGTCCAGTCTCAAAACAAATCATCAAAATGCAACCTCTTATCATCACTTTTAAAGCTCCATCTGGGATGAATTCAGGATCTGGACACATTCTTAAGATTGCCTTTCTGGTGCTTGGCAACCAACTCATGTTTATGACTGGTTGCAGCATTCTGTGGTCTTGTGGTTTGTTAAGTGTTTTGCCATTTTTATGCAAAAAAAACCAACAACAACCGGCCATTGGATAAACTGGATTTGGATTTATGACCACGTGATTTGCTTTAACAAATGCAATGACACATTTAACAATCATCATAAAAACAGTTATAAAGTTGAATCTAGTCACGTGTTGACTCAACTTAATGACTGCAGTGACTTACAACCAAATTTCTGGACTTGTAGTCGTAAGTCAAGGACCATCTGTATGTGGCTCTCTATTTTGTTTTCTGTCTTTCTTTGCTACCATCTACCATCACAATTTTTTTGCCTTACATACTGCCTTCTAGCATCAAATGTAAGCAATCACTGGAACCTCCATTTTAAAAAAAAAACGTTCTTTAGTTGTGTAATTTAGTTGCTTGCTGAGTGTATTGTGCTTGCTGAAGTCTTCGAGAGAATTTTGTACCTTTAGAGGTGGCAGGAATTATTATTTTTTAAATAAATCTCCATTTTTCTCTTCCGTTCATTAAGTATTTTTCGGTATGTATGAACAAAGGTTAACAGAAGGCTTCTTGTGTTAAGGAGTTTGCTTCTGTCTGCGTGCATTATTAGCTTTGTAGATTAAGTGAAGTGAAGCACAATTTTGCAATGCAGAGAAAGTTAAAAGTGAAGCCACAGAAAATCCCATTAAGGTCACATTATTTCCTTTCCAGAAGTTGACAAGCAACACCTTGTGCCACAGTGCTTAATTACAGCAGGGTGAACTCAGGACAAAGGCCAATAGGAATTAAGAACATCTTTGCCTGGGTACAATGTTTGTTACATTTTAAGGTTGCATGTGTGGGAAGGTGGAGGGTATGGAATCTGATCCTTTCGATAAAGTCCCTAATTTATTTTGCTTGTACTTTGTACTTTGCTTTTGGGTAGAGGGACATCTTGTTATTGTTGTTGCTTTGTTCTTCCCCAATTTAACTCGCCATATGTTGGAAGAGAGAGAAAGCTTCTTCCATCTAAGGAGACTTCATCAGTTTGTGGGTGAGATAACAATACTATGATGGTACTCAGCTGTACATTTCTAGGCTGAGATGGAGATGCCATAGATGTCTGGAACAGAGGCTAGGAGACTATTGTCCTAGAACAGTGATGGTGAAACTTTTCGGCACCAAGTGCCCAAACCGGAACACACGTACAAGTGCGTGCATGTGCGCGCGCCGGAGCACCGGAAACCCGAAGACCAGCTGGCTGGCATGTGCATGCCTGTTTTTTGGCTGTTTTCGGCCCCATTTTCTGGGCCATTTTCCGGCCGCTTTTTGGGCCATTTTCCAGCCATTTTCCGGGCCATTTTCCGGCCGTTTTTGGGGCAAAAAATGGCCAGAAAACGGCCCGGAAAATGGCCTGGGTTTTGGCCATTTTCAGGCCATTTTCCGGCGCTCTGGTGCCCGCGAAGACCAGCTGGCGGGCGCGCATCTGCGCGCTGGAAACCAGAAGAGCAGCTGGTGACGGCGCACGTGCCCACAGAGAGGGCTCTGCGTGCCACCTCTGGCACGCGTGCCCTAGGTTCGCCATCACGGGTCTAGAAGAAATGAAATAGGCCAGGAAGGGACAGAAGATGGAGTTTGTGTAAAAGGGTTCTCTGTCCTGATGATAACTCTGTATGGGGTTAGAAGAGTAAGTCTGCAATTAGGTAGCCTCCTGGACTCACAACTACAGGTAGTCCTTGACCTACAACCACAGTTGAGCCCCAAACTTCTATTGCTAAGCAAGGCAGTTTTTAAGTGAGTTTTGCCCCATTTTACAACCTTCCTTGCTTCACTTGTTAAGTGAATCACTACAGTTGTTAAGTTAGTAACACAATCGTTAAGTGAGTCTGGCTTCCCCCATTGACTTTGCTTGTCAGAAGGTCACAAAAGGTGATCACATGATTCCGGGGCACTGCAACCGTTATGAGTCAGTTGTCAAGTGTCTGAATGTTGATCATTTGACTCTGAGGATGGTGCAGTGGTTGTAAGTGTAAAAAAAAAAACGGTCATGGGTCACTTTTTTCAATGCTGTTATAACTTCGAACAGTCACTGAACGAACTGTTGTAAGCCGAGGACTACCTGTAGTTATTGCTTTGATGGAGAATGCAGAACAGCATGTTGTATAGTTAGGTGTGTGAGGCAAGGAGAAAGAATTTGGGAGTGAAACCCATGGAAAAGATTATATCCCAGGAAATTTATTAAAAGTTAATTTCCAGGGTCTTCTTCCACAACAGCTCCTGTGGATGAAAACATGAAAGGTCAGGTAGCTTGACCTGTACTTCTAAAGTCCCCAAACAAATGGTTGTAAGTCAAATACTTCCTATATTGCTTAATAGGCAAGTGGAATCTATGATTGAGGGTCTTTTGCTCAGCTTCAATGGATGTTCCAGTTGCAGCTCTGCCTGGGAACAGACGGCCCTAGCCATGGTGACTCATGAACGTAAGATCTCCTGATTGGGTTACTAGGATATATTCTTCATGAAACTGCCTTTGAAGTCCACCTGAAGATGGCAATTGATCTCCAAAGTAGAGTACACAATCTAAATCTCATGTTTTTGATCCACTGGTTATTGATAGTTTTTGAGTGCAGTTCAAAGCACTACATGAATTGGCATCTACTTACTTATAGAATGCCTCCCTTACATAGAAGTAATCTGCCCAGTACATACACCCCATCAGAACATTCTGATGATCCCTGCATCCATAAAATAAAAGGGGGGGAGCTCCATAATTTTCACCCTCTTCTGTGGAGTGACCTCCCTCTTCATGAATTGGAATGTACAGGAATTCTCAGTGTGGTGTTCTTATTTTTCAAGTCCATGGTATGCTTTACTGATCTTCCACAATGGATGCTTTAAATTCAATAATGAATATGGATAGAACAAGAAAGGCTGTTTTATTTCTGGGGAGGTTTTGTAGCCCTGATTCTAACATCTTTTTTGAACCTAGTGATCCTTTAATTTTCTAGGCTTTTTAGTGTTTATTTTCAGGCTTTTAGTCTGTCATTTTATAAAACATGCCTTGGAATTTGCGTGATTGCAGTTAATGAAGCTTGCTACAGAGTAGGCTGATACAACTGTATTTTAAAATATTGCTCACTTTTTAAAGAATTAGCTTTTTTTGGTTGCTGATTTGCTCTGCTTCTTATTAGTAGTATTTTTTTTTTAAAAAAATGGGTTAGGATTATGTGTTGTGGTTAAGCTTCCATTTCCTTACCGGTTCTTCCAAAACTGAACAAAAGGACATTGTTTTAAAATAGAAATAAAATATATTTTATTTCAGTCGTGGGTGTGCCAAGGTACACCCACACGAGTTCCATCCTTCGCGAGCTGCACTGGCTGCCGATTGCGCTCAATTGTTACCTTTAAAGCCCTACATGGCTCAGGACCAGTTTATCTGCGTGACCGCCTTCTGCCACACTCCTCCCAACGACCAGTGAGGTCGCACAGGGCCGGCCTTCTTCAGGTCCCGTCAGCCAGACAGTGTCGGCTGGTGGGTCCGCGGGGGAAGGCCTTCTCTGTAGCTGCACCGACTCCATGGAACCAACTTCCCCCCGAGATCCGTACTACCCCCACCTTATTGGCTTTCCGTAAAGCCGTTAAGACCTGGCTTTTCCGGCAGGCCTGGGGCCAATAATCCGATTGATTGGCCCATGTATGTATGTGTAAATGTTTTATTTGAATATATTTTTAAATTGTGTTTACCATATTTTTTATTGTTGTCTTTTTTTTATTCATATGTTGTGAGCCACCCAGAGTCCTTCGGAAGTTGGACGGCATACAAATTTTATAAATAAATAAATAAATATTTAGCCAGAACTTCATACCTGATTTTATTGTACTACATGGTATTCTATGCCTTTCCTCTGTTCACCAACACTTTGAAGAAGGAATCACATCAGAAAACAAATTGCAAGGAGAAACCATTAGCTGAAATGATGCCATCATTTCCTTTGTCCTCCTTCCTTTAACTGATTTCCTGATGAATAAAAGTAGCATTATCCTGAATAATGCTACTGGATACATCCATAGCAGTTCATCAGCTCTGATGATACAGTCTTTTCCCAATCATATCTACCCAACCCAGGAGAGTGGGGAGGCAGGAAATACTACAGGTCCTCTCTTCTAAGGAGGTTAATCTAGCAAGACCAAAAAAAGGATTTTCTCCCCCCCCCCCCACCAAGACATAGTGATATGGAGGTGATCTGATTGTTGTCACCAGGGGAATTGTGGTTGTTGATTTATTACTTGGGTTTTATCTTCGTAAGCCACCTGGAGTCACCGAGAGTCACCCACCTGGAGTTGGGTGGCCATATAAAAATTCAGAAAGAAAGCAAGCAAGAGAAAGAAAGAAAGAAAGATGTAGATAGATAGATAGATAGATAGATAGATAGATAGATAGATAGATAGATAGATAGATAGATAGATAGATAGATAGATAGATAGATAGATAGATA
>QLTV01003646.1:1936074-1952756 GCA_003457575.1 Thermophis baileyi
AGACAAAAAGTAAAATAGAAAAAAATAGAAAGATAGATAGTTAGATAGATAGATAGAGAGATAGATAGATAGACAGATAGACAGACAGACAGATAGATATAGATAGATAGATGACAGATTAGATGATACATAGACAGACAGACAGACAGACAGATAAACAGAATGACAGATTAGATAGATAGATGATGATAGATAGATGATAGATAGACAGACAGATAGATAGACAGAGATAGATAGATAGATAGATAGATAGATAGATAGATAGATAGATAGATAGATAGATAGATAGATAGATAGATAGATAGATAGACAGACATTTTTAACTAATAGCACATCTGCTGATCAACATATTGGAAAAGGCTGTATAGAAAGTGGAAACTGTCCTTCCTGAATCCACTCGTTAATAAATAGCCCTTGGAATCCAATCTGTACATTAAGGCACCTTTGGTTAGCACTAAAACATTGTATTCTGTGGATTAAAAGGCAAGAATGAAATTTCTGTCTGGCACGACGTGCTGTCTGGGCTACTTTTTCTAGCTTTGGTGCCAATTCCTCTGGCGATGCCAGGTCCCAAATCCTCACCAGTCCCAAATATCATTATCCATGCAATATCGAGTGAACTAGGTATGGTACAGCAGCTAATTGCCTAGAGGCATCTCCAAGTGAACCTGGCAGTCTCTTCCATTCATGTCTTCCAAACTTTCTTTTTAATAAGCTGTTTAAAAAAAACGGGCTTATTGCAATAACTGTACTAGGTCTGGGTGGTTCATTAATAAGTCCCTTGTGCCTTGTTTCAAATCTAGAGTTTGTTCCCTCTCTGGTCTTAAACTGATTTGGATTAGAATTTCTGATTTGGCTTGAAGTATCAAGTGTTCCCTTCCCAGCACAATTTCAGACATGATGGGCAAGTAATTCTCGTATCTACAGAGGGATACCTTTTTTTTTTTTTTTTGGCAAATCAGAACTCAGTCAGATTGGGCAACTTTGAGAATGCACTGGGGATTGTACTGAATTTGAATTGGTTTAATTTTTCAGGTTCACACTTAAGCTTCCTTGTAGAAGTTCATTTATGCATTGGGTGAACTTTAAATGTATACTTAGAAAATATTACATCCGTAAAGCAGATACTATATGGGGAATACTTTGTTTGTAGGAGCACAGCTGTGTTATTATTAAGGCGCTTGGAGTGAGAATCCATTCCCAGCCTAATAGAAAACGCTGAATGTTCTTTTATTAAAGGCAGTGAGATTGCAGTGTGAAACTGGAGATACAGGAGACTATATCTTAATTAATGGCTGGCTTAATAAATCTAGGAACTCCTAAAGCAGGGGTGTCAAACTCGCGTGGTCACGGCGTGGTCACGTGACGTATTGTGACTTTCCCCCCCCTTCGCTAAACCGGGCGTGGGCGTGGCCAGCACGTGACGCATCTGGCCTGCAGGCCGCGAGTTTGACAGCCCTGTCTTAAGGTATAAAATATCACACTCACACTCCCTAAACTGACTGGAAAACATTATGCTATCTGTCTAAAAATAAGAATACTACAGGTAGTCCTTGACTTATGGCAGTTTGATTAGTGACCGTTCAAAGTTATAATGGCACTGAAAAAAGTGACTTATTCCTCTTATTTTTCACACGTAAGACCGTTGTGGCATTCCAATGGTCACGTAATTCAGAGGCTTGGCAACTGACTCATATTTATGACGGTTGAAGGGTCCCGGGTTCATGTGATCACCTTTTGTGACCTTCTGACAGGCAAAGTCAATGGGGAATCCAGATTCACTTAACAACTCTGTTGCTAAATTCACAACACATTCGCTTAACAAATGTGGCAAAGAAGGTCATAAAATGGGACAAAATTCACGTAAAACTGTCTCACTTAGCAACATAAATTTGGGGCTCAGTTGTGGTCATACGTCGAGGACTACCTGTACAGATAGTCTTCGACTTACAAAAGTTCATTTAGTGACTATTCAAAGTTACAACGGCACTAGAAAAAGTGACTTATGACCATTTTTCACACTTATGACCGTTGCAGCATCCCCATGGTCACATAATTTACATTTGATTTACATTGACAACTGACTCACATTTATGACAGTTGCAATGTCCCAGAGTCATGTCATCCCCTTTTGCGACCTTCTGACAAGCAAAGTCAATAGGGAAACCAGATTCATTGAACAACCGTGTTACTAATTTAAGAACTGCAGTGATTCACTTAACAAATGTGGCAAGAAAAGTCATAAAGTGGAGCAAAGCTCACTTAACAAATTTCTCACTTAACAACATAAATTTTGAGCTCAATTGTGATTGTAAGTTGAGGACTACATGTATTAGGTAAGATTACTATGATTGTAACTCACCTTTTGTAAACTAGCACTGATTATAATGCGATTAGTGTAGCAGAACATTCTCTTGTCCCTACAGATCTCAAAATAGGTTTTCTATGTTTACTAGAGTAGGTGGATTGTTGTGTTTGAAAAACGCAGCAATCTTTTGTTTTGTAACGTCCTGGCATGTTATTAGATTTGTGGATAAGAGCTTACACTCCAGTATCTGGGTATCTGCAGGACCATCAATCAAACTTGAAATAGTCTGGCCTACTGAATCATCTACAGTCAAGCTCCTCGGAATGTAACTCTTCCAACAGTTGAGGGGAGCCAACTCTGGATGGCGTGTGTATTTGTACGTGTGTACATATTGTATTCTGTGCAATAGCCTCCCAACTGAAATCAAAGAACCTCCTCTCCAACAGTGTTAGGGATGTTAAAAAGCTATTTTGGAGAGTGTTCTATTAAGCTTACATGCCTCATTGTTGCAAAAAATAATAATAATGGGTTGCAAAAATAATAAACTACCAGAAAAAGGACAATAGATAATCAGTAACCCTGGTACATATGTAAATTCTTTCTCTGTAATAAACTTGGGGTATTATTTATTTTTTTATCAAAAGTGGCTTGCTTTGCATAATTTTGACCTTGATAATTTATATGGATGTGTGCCTCACAACCTTTTTAATTTTTCTGCTGTCAGAAAGTCTGCCAGAGGCAGTGTTTTCCTCATATTACTGTAAAAGGCATTTGCAAAAGGTCTATTTTTAGCAAGGGCTAGAATGTAATTTACTAAATACTTTTTCATTTTTGCTTTGTCTGTCCCGCTTCTTGTTAGTTTTATAGCACCATTTTGGGTGAATGGATAGTGGCCTCAACATATGCTTATTAGAGGCAAAACGGGGATATCACTTCTGGGATATATAGAGGAGGTAAAACACGGGAATCTTTACCTCAAGAGGAAAAGAAGCACCTGTTTTACTGCATTGAAAGATTGTGTCAGGTAGGCCTTGGCTTACAACCATTTCTTTAGTGACTATTCAAAGCTATGATAGCACTGAAAAAAGTGACAGGGAACACCCTGCTGGTCACCACTGTTCCCTCTAAGGTGCGCGGCTGCGCGGCCGTGCACGTGACGAGAGAACGCCGCGTGGTAGTTTCCAGCTTCCGCGCGGCATTTTCTAATGGCAGAAGCTGCGCGCCTGCGTGCCCGCGCACATGAAAAGAGAGCGCCGCGTGGCAGTTTCTAACTGCCGCACGGCGTTTTCTACTCTTACAGGAACATTGCTGGTCACGTGATCAAAATTCAGTGCAGTCACATGACCCCGGGACATCCTAACCGTCATAAATATGAGTCAGTTGCCAAGTGTTTGAATTTTGATCACGTGACCATGGGTATGCTGCAATGGTGGTAATTGTGAAAAATGATCACAAGTCACTTTTTTCAGTGCCTTTGTAACTTCAAACGGTCACTAAATGAATTGTTGTATAAGCCATGGACTACCAATCTAGCACAGAAGTCTTGGAGAATCCTTAGACTGATCAAATTTAAACCAGCCATTTCATAAAACCTTTAATGTTGGTTTCAGTTCCATGAGAAAGAACTGTTCCTGCATAGAAATATCAATTTTACCAAAGCATTTCCAGAAATCGGTATGGGATTTTTCTTTGCTTTCCTCATTTCCTGCCTTTGGGCTCTTCTTTCTTGTTTCAAAAAATAGAAAGTGGGCCCGAATCGAAATAGGTGATGCTTTTTGTGTTGAAAAGGCCCTTTTTAATATGTGGCTTTATAACTTCTCTTGTTTACATTGCTTTTGCTTTTCTTCTTCGCCTTGAATGCTGGGCCATTAGATCAGTAGATTGCATGGATCTGAGAGACGCTGAATGAATTTGCTTTTCTTTTTGACACATCTCCTAAATCACCTGATATGTTTAGAGAATGCACCTTTTATGTATCACTCTATAGATGGAGAGAATGAACTAATTCCACCCCAGTCTTGCTGATTAGGTCCTCTTCCAAGCTTCTAAGCTTCTTGCAAAGGTTATATTTCCTGAAAATGCTGGTATTTTTGCTGATTGATTGCAGCATCAGTGTTACTGAACTACATAGCGGAATAAACCTTTCCTTGATGCCCTGTAAATTGAGTCTGGATAGATAAGCTTATTTTCACCAGTATTAAGGTCTCGTTTATCAGCTAGGACATTTTCTTGCCTGCTCTTTCCCTTATTTGAAAGTGGCACAAGAGCAGACGAAATGCAAAGAAAAGGAGACATAATCTTGTTAGTTCTGATTTGTTACAGCTCCATTAGGTGGTTAAAAAGAATGACATACAGGAACCAAACTTTGCTGGTAGTATTTCCCTGTCATTAACAGAATTTTGACCATTACAGTCCCAGTCGACGACTTGCTTAATGATCCTCCAATCCCTGTCTCCTGATGTGGTCATTAAGTGGAGCGCAAGGCCTCCCAGATCCCCTGAGACACCCCAGTGTTCCGCTTCCTGCCCCTTGGATCCCCATAGCTTTTGGGCCTGTTTTTCAAATCCCACTGGATCTCCATAGGCTTTTCCTGTCAAGCAAACCAACATGTGGTTTGTTGCTGGGATCGGGCTGCAATCCCACAAGTAGCTATCATTTTCTGAGCAGCCACTTCTGGGATCGCACAGCAGGAAGCCGCTTCGTTGCTGGGATATGCAGCTCGATCCCGGAAGCGGCCACTCAAAAAATGAGGAGCAGCATTAGTGAAGGTAAGCAAAGCTATCAATTGCTGGGCCACATGGTGCACCCCAAGAAGCAGCTAGGTAGCCCACATGGTGATCCCAGGATAGCAGCTGCCATTTTCCAAGTGGGTCGTAATTAGCTTTGGAGGAGTCTGTCATAACCAGAGGTGGGCTGCTGCCGGTTGGGACCGGTTTGCCTGAACTGGTTGTTCCGATTCTGTGCGGTTCAGAGAACCGGCAAATTGGACCACCGGCTGGCCCTGCCCCCGCCCATTTTTAGGGCCATTTTCTGGCTGTTTTCTGGGCCATTTTCAGGCTGTTTTTCCGGCCAAAATCGCCCCATAAAACAGCCTGAAAACCTAAACCTAACCCTGAAAATGGCCTGAAAAATGGCCAAAAACAGGCTGTTTTCAGGCCATTTTTCAGGCCGTTTTTCGGGCCTTTTTCAGGCTGAAAAAGGGAGCACACAGAAACGCCGCCCCCTTCTCCCTCTCCGTTGTTGGGTGATCCTGTGCGAAGAAGGGGGCTAGCAGAGAGGGGAAGAGTGCGAGGTTTCTGCCTCTGGGACGAGGGGACCTGGGACACGTCTGGGTCTGGCTCACCCGGCTTCTCTTCCTCTCGCATCCAGCTTTTTCAGGCCGTTTTCAGGCCAATTTCAGGCCTTTTTTCGGGCCATTTTCAGGCTGATTTTGGGCCGATTTTGACCTGAAAAAGGCCTGAAATACGCCCTGTTGTTTTGGGCATTTTTCAGAGCATTTTCAGGATGATTTTAGGCCGATTTTGGCCGGATAAACAGCCTGAAAATGGCCCGAAAAACTCCCAAAAAACAGGCCGTTTTTCAGGTCTTTTTCAGGCCATTTTTCCAGGCTCACCCAGCAACGGAGAGGGAGAAGGGGGCGGTATTTCTTTGTGCTCCCGTTTCTGTGTGGCACTCTCTCCTCAATCCTAGCGGCCGCCGCTGCCCCCTTCTCCCTCTACATCTCCACTGCTGGGTGATCCTGTGCGAAGAAGGGGGCTAGCAGAGAGGGGAGAGTGCGAGGTTGTTGCTTCTGGAACGAGGGGACTGGGGAAGCATCTGGGTCCAGCTTACCCAGCTTCTCTTCCTCTCTCGCAGCCAGTTTTCCCAGTCTAGCTTGACGCAGTCTCTCTCTCTCTCTCTCTCTCTCTCTCTCTCACACACACACACACACACACACACACACACACACAGGTTGGATCTTTCTCACACACGTTGGATCTTTCTTTCCTCCCCCCCACCGGAAACCCCTGGATTCCCTCCCCAACCCTGCCTGTCCCATACAGGTACCACCCATACAAGTCAGTCACATGACCCCCCCAGCCATGCCAGTCATTAGGGCAGAGAATTAGTTGTTAAAAAATTTGAAGCCCACCTCTGGCCATAACCTCCAATGGTCATTGAGTGGTCATTAAGCAAGGACTATGGTTAGTTTCACACTTAATACAGATGTTTTTCTAATAGGGATAGCACTTAGATTCACAGTATATACCGCTTCATAGTGCTTTACAGCCCTCTTTAAGCAGTTTACAGAGTCAGTATATTGTCCCCAACAATCTGGGTCCTCATTTTACCGACCTCAGAAGGATGGAAGCCTGAGTCAACCTTGAGCCCTGTTAGGATTGAACTCCTGGAGTGAGCAGTGAGTTAGGCCGGCAGTACTGCATTCTAACCACTGCGCCGCCACAGCTCTTATATCTAATATCTTTGTTTTAAATAGAAATTAAAACAAGATATACTTCCCATCCGTCATTCCAAATCATATTATTCACCAAATCTGATCCTTGCTATTGTTCATTCATATCAATGTCCATGAAACATTTCAGCACATTATGGAATACTTTCCCATAGACCAGATAAACACAGATGTGTGGGTGTGTGTCTGTGTTTTTGAAGAAAAGTTGATCATTTTTACATTAGGATATTTTTAATGGTTCACTTGTAATAACTTTATTTCAAAAGTAATTTGGTTCAAAGGGAAAAGTTGATTAGTTTATTTTAAATATGTTAAATTATTTCACCTATTAAATTGAAATCTTGATCCTAACAAATTGCCTTTTAGATTGTTTTCTTTTAAAAGAATAGTTCTGTATCTCAACAGGACTGTTTACTGAACCATTGTTATTTATGTATGGAAAGGAAAATAACATATAAGCAATGATAGAAAAAAGAGAACATTAAATTAGGCTTGCAATAAATTGCATCGTATTTTAATTACTTGCAATTTATTACATTTTAATTTATTTCACCAAAATTAATACAGGAGTTGATCATAATCTGCTCAAAAAGAAATTTACTTGGATATATTTGATTTATTTATTATCAGCATTTATTTGAATATTAATTGATGATTTATTTGTTAAATCGATTGTCATCAACTATAGATCTGGTGGTTATTTTTTTTTTTAAACGTGACGTTTAGTTTAGTTTTTATATATTTTCCCAGTTTGGCCAAGCATATATGGCAGAACTACCTTAAATGCATTAATAATAATACTTTTCAGGAACTATATGCTAAATTATATTTCATACGTACACACGGGTTTGCTGGGTGGGGTCACAGTTGCTTGTTATTACATTTGGGAGAATTAACAGAGCATCATGTATACAACAACAACAACAACAACAACATAACAACCATGGATGGAGGGTGATGAGAAAATGCGGAAAGGAGTTCCAAGGAGGGAACTGATCATTGCCTAATCAAGATCAGAGGATGAAGTTAGCAAGACAGGAGCTATAAGGGATCTGCTCAGTTCTGCTCAGGGGAAGTTGGGCAGAAAAGTTTGTAAGGAAGATCAGCTCCTGCTCCCTTGAAGCATTAATCCTTCTCATCTTTCTGGAGTTGTTTCAAGTAGGAAAGAGAAGGAGGATGTCTTTGTTTTTCTGGATCATAAATTAAGATTCCGGGGCCACTCACCTCACCCCACCTGCCATCTGTGAGTAGCGAGATGCTTGCTGACAGTGGGCAAACCACCCCTGCCCTGTATAATAATAATACTTGAGCATCTGAGGACAGCCTCTTGTTATGCTGATAAAACGTTTCAGTTCTGCATGCATGAACATCTATTCATAGCCGAGGCATCTGATCTCATATGAGTATATAAAGCTGCTTATTTATTTTCAAAAGTGTGTGTGTATGTATCACTCACTCACACACACACACACACACACACACACACACACACACACGTCTGATGGATATGTTTTCTTATTTTAAAAATCTCAAAGCTATTAATAATAGTAATAAAAATATATGCTAAACCAGGGGGAGGTTATTTAAAAACAGAATAAAAATATAACATTAAACATCTTAAAGCCACATATTAAAAACGCAGACACATACCGGTAATTATATCTTTGGATGTGTTTCCCAATTCTGAATAGAGGAACTCTATGTTGAATTAGCAGACTAGTATTTTCATCTTGAAAACCTTGGAAATACTATGAATGTGCAACCAGAAGAAATACTGTATCGTGATGCTCTTAAGAGATTTCCATTTCCGTCTATCCTTATGGAAATTAATTTTGACCATCTGTCTTAATGTCTTTTGGTACTACTCTTCAGGCAGAATCTTTTGCAAAAAATGATTTTCGCTAATTCCCCCCCCCCCCTGTAAATGTTCAGGTTTTAAGCAGTGCAAAAACAACTGGAACCCAATAGGTACTCTGATGGGAGGATCCTATTGCATATTCTCTCTCTCTACAGAATGTAGAATAAGTGGGAAAGAAAATGTCATCTAACCATTGGTCGTTTTGTGGGAATTTCTATTCAGCTTACGATCCCCCCCCCTTACTCTCTTCTACCATGCATCATCCCTGCTTATTTCTCAAATCTATTCTGAATAGTCTTTCAACCCTCCAGAGCAATTGGGGACATGCAAAGGGGAAAGAATGCAAACCCATCTCGATTGTCTCATTTTCTGACTGGTAATGCAATTCAGCACTGCCTCTATTTTTGTTAACATAAACCAAGTTCTTCTTTATGACTAAATAAAGGGAGCTGGGCTCTCCTAATGAAAAGTCAGATGGGTGTTTTTGTTTCAGATAATTCTGCGGTTTAATACTAGGGATGTTGCATTTGTGGGGAAAAACAATCCATTAATGTTGAAGTAGATTAAATATTGAATGCAAAGCCCTAAAAATTCTTCTCCCAAGTAAGGCCCTTTGAGTTCCATAATCCTTAGTCTTAATGAACTATGTGCAGGACTGCAGCCGAAATGTCAGGCTTTGTATCATAAAGGCCTAAGTCTTTCTATGTATGTTCTCCTTAGTCTCATCACTGCATTCTCTAGTTTTGGCAAATAATTCTGGCAAACACTGAAATAAGTGAATGAATTCCACTTACCTATGGCCAGTGGTGGGTTGCTACCAGTTTGCACCGGTTCAGCGAACTGGTAGCGGCGGCGGGAGGCTTCGCCCACCTGCCCGGATGTCATCAAAAACGCTCTGCACATGCGCAGAAGCGTGCACGCACGCACCCGTGTGCTCCCGTTCCCGAACCGGTAGCAAAGGTAAGTGAAACCCATTACTACCTATGGCCTGTTGTACACCAGAAGATTGACACCCAGTAATATCTCTATGATAAGGCTGGTGGATTCTTAAGTAATGTGGAGAAAGTGGAAATCTTAATTAAGAGTGTTTTTAAGGCATTTTGAATTGTAGTACACTGAGTGGCATAATCAATAGAATCCTAGGATAAGATTCTATTGATTCTAGAATCACTAGGATTCTATTGATTCTAGTATCGCAGCTGGATCAAAGCAGTGAATGCAGTCCAGAAATAAAGTGTTGGATCGTACAGCAATGATGAACATGAAACGAGTAGGGAAAAGCCAAGGACATTAGCCTGGGAAATAAATGCAGATTAGTCTATGCTGTTGTGTTTCCCATAGCTATCTTGGCCATGAAAGAATTAGACGGGAGGAAAATTGAACCATTCAAGTCATGGTGTTGGAGAAGGCTCCTGCGCATTCTTTGACAGCAGATATGACAAACAAGCAAGTATTGGAGCATATAAAACCAGACATCTTGCTGGAAGGCGAAAATTACAAAATTCTGCTTTACTTTATTTTGGCCATGGCATGTGATCAAACTCACTGGAGAAGGCAATTAAGCTCAGATTGGTCAGCGTTAAAAGGATACAAGGTCACCAAAAAACATGGTGACTAGACACAGCCAGAGCATAAAACAACTGAAAGAAGCTGTACAAGATTGGAAAATGTGGAGAGAGCTGGTCCATAGAGCTGCTGATAATTGGACATGATTGAATGGATGGCATTATGAGCCGCGGTGGCGCAGTGGTTAGAATGCAGTACTGCAGGCTATTTCTGCCGGCTGCCTGCAATTTGGCAGTTCGAATCTCACCAGGCTCAAGGTTGACTCAGCCTTCCATCCTTCCGAGGTGGGTAAAATGAGGACCCAGATTGTTGGGGGCAATAGGCTGACTCTGTAAAACCGCTTAGAGAGGCCTATAAAAGCACTGTGAAGTGGTATATAAGAAATATTAGTGCTATTATCAAGCAGCATACCACATAATCTTTGAACAATGCATGTACTTGAAGCAAATGAGTAGAACCACAATATCTTCAACAGAATTGCTCATTTAAAACAAACTGCGTAAAGCAGCATGATAACAACAGTTTAATATCCTATCGAACATCATAATGGTAGTCCTCGACTTATGACCACAAATCGAGCACAAAATTTCTGTTGCTAAGTGAGGCATTTGTTAAGTGAGTTTTGTCCTATGTCAGTGATGGCGAACCTATGGCACGCGTGCCGGAAGTGGCACGCAGAGCCATTTCTCCCAGCACGTGGAGCTGTCGCCCGTTGCTCTTCCGGGTTCCAGTGCGCCAGCCAGCTGGTTTTCATGTGCACGGGCGTGCCGGAAACAGAAAGAGCAGCTGCCCATTGCACATGCGAACTCCAGGAAGATGATCTTCCTGTTTCCAGAGTGCACATGTGCACGGGCCAGCTGGTCTGGTTTGGGGATCCCGGCGGTCGCTTCCTCAGGGAGCAGAGCAAGGTAAGCCGGGGCTTCCCTCCCTCCCTGACCAAGCGGGCTTCTTCCGTGGCCCCAGGTGGTCCGGAGAACCAGTGGACCAGCAGCCGGTGAGGGTGGGGTAGGGGTGGTGGGCTGCCTGTGCAGATGACCCCATGGCCTGGGCTTCTCCCCATTGGGAGCCGCTGTTCCCTGGCCGGCAGCAGCACTCTCAGCCCCGCCACCTCGAGTGGAGCATCTTGGCTTGCTCCACCGGCCTTGCGGATCCCCAGGGCTGTGGCCATCATTGCGTCCCTGTGGCCATCGTTTCCCTCCCTCCCCGCCAGAGGCTTTTTTCCTTTCCAGACCAGCACAAACTTCAGCAGCTCTTGTGCTGCTGCCTGCCCCGCTTGCTTGGAGCTGGTCTGGAAAGGAAAAAACACAGCTGAATTAGGCGCGACTCGCCCCACCCAGGTCCCTCCAAACGGATCTCCCTATGGTAGCCTCTCCGTTGAACTACGCTACCCGACAGTGATCCCCACCCAAATGGAGCCTGCTCTTCCGAGCGCCCGCTTTTTCCTGCAGCGAACGAGCGCGAAAAGCGCTTCCCACTTCTCCTCTACCTGCATGCTGTTACCGGCTCTGCACCCCCTCAATACCAACAAGACGCTCCTATCCGAGGCCACCCTGCCGCGGGAGGGGGGGACAGGCCTGGCTGGCTGGCTGGTTGGACACAGCCAACGCCGCCGTTGCAGTGCCATGCTGCCCAGGATCCACCCAGGTAGAGCCGGTACCAGCATGCAGGTAGAGGAGAAGCGGGAAGCACTTTTGCCCCCCCCCCAGCTCGTTCGCTGCAAGAAAAAGAGGGCGCTCGGAAGAGCTTGGAGGGCAGGCTCCGTTTCGGTGCGCGATCACTGTCGGGTTGCGTAGTTCAGCGGGGAAGCTACCGTAGGGAGACCTATTTGGAGGCACCCGGATGGGGCGCGAGTCCCCTAATTCGGCTGCGTTTTTTCCTTTCCAGACCAGCAGCGAATGAGCTGGGGGCACGAAAAGCGCTTCCCACTTCTCCTCTACCTACATGCTGTAACTGGAGGATTCTCCTCCAGAATCCTGGCCACAAGCTGGCAGCCCCAGGGGAGTAGCAGGGGCAGAGCTGCTTGTTTTTAGTGGCTGGCGAGGGGGGGGAGGTGGTTCTCCTCCAGAATCCCAGTCGCAAGCGGGAGGGTGAGAACCGCTGTGTGGCCCCAGGGGAGCAGCAGGGGCAGAGCTTCTTGTTTTCGGTGGCTGGCGAGGGGGGGAGAGGTGGTTCTCCTCTAGAATCCCGGCCGCAAGTGGGAGGCTGCCCCCTCCCCTTGCCCGCCACCAAAAACAAGCAGCTCTGCCCCTGCTGCTCCCCTGGGGCTGCCAGCTTGCGGCCGGAATTCTGGAGGAGAATCCTCCAGTTACAGCATGCAGGTAGAGGAGAAGCGTGAAGCACTTTTCGCACACACACACACACCCAGCTCGTTCACTGCGGAAAAGAGAGGGCGCTCGGAAGAGCTCGGAGGGCAGGCTCCGCTACCCGAGGCCACCCTGCCGGGGGTGGGGGCAGCAGGCCTGGCTGGCTGGCTGGACACAGCCGATGCCACTGTTGCAGTGCCGCGCTGCCCAGGATCCACCCAGGTAGAGCCGGTAACAGCATGCAGGTAGAGGAGAAGCGGGAAGCACTTTTCGCGCGCCCCCCAGCTCATTCGCTGCAGGAAAGAGAGGGTGCTCGGAAGAGCTCGGAGGGCAGGCTTCATTTCAGTGGGCGATCACTGTCGGGTCGCATAGTTCAGCGGGAAGGCTACTGTAGGGAGACCTATTTGGGGGTACCTGGATGGAGCGAGTCCCGCCTAATTCGGCTGCATTTTTTCCTTTCCAGACCAGCTCCAAGGAAGAGGTGGAGGGCGGAGCGCAGCGCAAGAGCTGCTGAAGTTTGTGCACCTCTTGCTTGGAGCTGGTCTGGAAAGGAAAAAAGGGGGCAGAGCTGCTTGTTTTCGGTGGCGGGCAAGAGGAGGGGGCGGCCTCCCACTTGCGGCCGGGATTCTGGAGGAGAACCACCGCCCCCCCCCCCCCCCCCCTCGCCAGCCACCGAGAACAAGCAGCGCTGCCGCAGGAGCTGAGTCCACGCTGAAGGAGCATCTGGCACCAGGGTAAGAGACGCGCCAGCCTGAAGGGAGGCTTGCCAGGCCCAAAAACGGGCAACGTGTGTGTGTGTGTGTACGATGCACTTGTGCGGGGGATGTCATGCACGGATGTGATGGGGGAGCGTGGGGATCGTGCAAGCATTCGCGGAGGGATCGTTAGGGGGGTTACGTGCGCATGCGCGCGGGTGTGGGGCACAGGGGCATTGCATTATGGGTGTGGGCACGCACACATGCTATCCCCCCAGGCTCCCCCCGCTTTTGGCACGTGACAGCGAAAAGGTTCGCCATCACTGTCCTATGTTATGACTTTACTTGCCATGGTGAATCAGTTCTTCGCAGTTCTTAACTTAGTAACACGGTTGTTAAGTGAATCTGGTTTCCCCATTAATTTTGCTTGTCAGCGGGTCACAAAAGGTGATCACATGATCCCGGGACATTGCAATCGTTATAAATATAAGTCAATTGTCAAGTGTCTGAATTTTGATCACGTGACCACGAGGACGCTGCAACGGCCGTAAGTGCGAAAAACAATCATAAGTCACTTTGTATCTTTTAATGGTCACTAAATGAACTGTTGTAAGTTGAGGATCACCTGCACTGAATCAGAATCAGAATAGAGCTGGAAGGAACCTTGGAGGTCTTCTAGTCCAGCCCCCTGTTCAAGTAGGAGACCAGAAGTGGGTTCCTACCGGTTCGGACCGGCTCTATATAACCATTAGTAATGTGGCGGCATGGGTCGCTGGAACCGGCAGCGACCCAGGCCTGCCACGCCCCCGAGCAGGTTCTCTCGGCGGCGCCATCTTTTTTTTTGCTTCTGCACATGCGCAGAAGCTTTTTTTAAGTACTGTGCATGCGCGCAATGCGCCCGCGCGGTGCGTCCCTGAGCGAACTGGCAGTACCTGAATCCGAAACCCACCCCTGCAGGAGACCCAATACTATTTCAGACAAGTGGCTGTTCAGTTTCTTCTTAAAAACCTCCAGTGATGAAGCACCCACAACTTCTGAAGGCAAGCTGTTCCACTGGTTAATTGTCCTCACTGTTAGGAAGTTTCTCCTTCGTGCCAGGTTGCTTCTCTCCTTGATTTGATTAGTTTCCATCGATTGTTTCTTGTCCTGTCCTCTGGTACTTTGGAGAATAGGTTGACCTCTCCTCTTTGTGCCAGCTGGTCAATATGATAACAGTGTGACTATTCATTCAAGCATCTTCAAAACTGTCTGAAACAACCAGGATTTCAACCAGCTTCTTAAATATTTAGAGCAGCGTTTTCAACTTTGAGAACTTTAAGATGTGTGGGCTTCAATGTGCTTGCTGGAGAAGTCTCAGAATTGAAGTCCATACATTTTAAGGTTGTCAAGTTTGGGAAATATTGGTCTAGAGCTGGGGTGTTAAACTCAAGGCCTGCGGGCCGCATCTGGCCCGCAGGGTGCGTAGATCTGGCTCACGGAGACAGGCTTGAAATAGCAAAGGACCGGCCCGCAGTGGCTCTCTTAGTGAAGACAGACCACGGGTGTGTGTGTGTGTGTGTGATCCCCGCGCACCCCGTTTTCAGCCTGGACAGCCTCCTGCAGCACCCTGCCGGCCAAAACGGGACACATGGGGCCGCCCATGGCAATTTTATTTCTGGTGGGAAGTTTTTCCACAAGAGGGGAGCTCCTATAGAAAATGCTTGTCTGAGTGCATTTCTGTTGTATCTCACATCGTGCGGGATTCTCGGGAAAATGGCACACCGTTTTTCTTTCAGCAAATATTCTGTTGGTGAAATAGAACTTGCTACCAGGGTTTCATGTTTTAAAACTTCACCATCCATTTGCCCATCTCTACCAAACATTTCCCCCCCAAGAAACAGAAATTCATCTCCTTTCTCTAATTTTTCACCATATGTCAGGGGTGAAATCCAGCAGGTTCTGACAGATTCTGGAGAACCAGTAGCGGAAATTTTGAGTAGTTCGGAGAACCGGCAAATACCACCTCTGGCTGGCCCCAGAGTGGGGTGGGAATGGAGATTTTGTAATATCTTTCCCCCAGGAGTGGGGTGGGAATGGAGATTTTGCAGTATCCTTCCCCTGCCACACCCACCAAGCCACACCATGCCCACCAAGCCACGCCCACAGAACCGGTAGTAAAAAAAAATGGATTTCACCACTTCCATATGTATATAACTCTCAAGTGTTCCTGCTATTTTCCGTGACAAATGCTAGTGCCACATTGTATGTTGCATCACGCAGTCTATCTTACACTACAGATAATTCAGGTCTCGATATGGCATCATGCATGCAAACATTCATGTGTATTCATGTCTTCAACCCATGCACTTCCAATATAACAACGACCATTCTTTGGGTGTCCCAAAGGGGCTTTTTCTAAAAGCAACTGGACTTTGTTTTTCCTTGAAGACATTTCGCTTCTCATCCAAGAAACGTCTGTTCTGATTGAATGGTGGAGGATGGAAGGATTTATATTCCTTGCAGCTTGCATCCTCCACCATTCAGTCAGAACTGAAGAAGCTTCTTGGATGAGAAGTGAAACGTCTTCAAGGAAAAACAAAGAAAGTCCAGTTGCCTTTTGAAAAAGCATCTTTAGGACAACCATGACCTGGGTGACTGAGAAACTCCATAGACATTCTTTGGGTGTATATCCGTAAATACATTCAACAATCAAAGGTACCTCAGATATCCTTGAATTTCTCCCGGCTCAATATTAAACCATTGAATAAGAATTTCATTTATTCTCATGCATGCTGTAATTCCATCATATAACATGGCCTTATGGCCTTAAGCAACCAACCATCAACTCAGCTTTTGCACTGAGCATTCTATAATTCAGATTTCTTCAAATCAGCCAACATATAATGAAAATTTTTCTTATATTCATTTCTCAGTGACCTGCTGATGATCAGTAATACAATATGCACGTTCCTACCCATTATAATGACTCACTGCAGTTCCCAGATTTTGCTCACTGTCACTTCTTACATCTTCCCAGGAACACACTATCCCTATTAATTTTTGCTACTTTTTCCTTTATATAGGAGAAAAATGTCAACTTCCCAATTGTTAAGCACATTTTAAATAATTTGCAGATCACCTCATAATAAACTATGTCTGCATTTGAACATTTTTCTAGTTATACCATCTGTCTTTACCATTTTTTCCAAGGTTCTTAAACATGCATTTTCATCATATTATTTCTTCAACACTTATTTATAGCACTCCAGTTCTTGGTCTTCAGTATATGACTAACATTCTATACAAACCTCTAAAATACTCCTTTCAGTTTTCTCTCACTTCGGTTTCATCCCAAATCATTTGATCATTTCTATTTTTAACTCTATAATTCATTTTGCTGGAGGATTCTTACTGAGACTTTCTTTCATGTCTTCAATTTTTTTAAAAGAAATTTCTGTGAAATTGCATTGCATTTTATTTGTTTGTTTTAATCTTTTCCATGCCACTCTAATGGCAGAAA
>QLTV01003646.1:1952945-1964388 GCA_003457575.1 Thermophis baileyi
GAAAAGCTATGGCAAAATTAGACAGCATACTAAAAAACAGAGACATCACCCTTCCAACAAACGTGCATATAGTCAAGGCTATGGTTTTCCCAGTTGCAATGTATGGCTGTGAAAGTTGGACCATAAGAAAGGCTGAGCGCCAAAGAATTGAGGCCTTTGAACTGTGGTGCTGGAGAAGACTCCTGCGAGTCCCTTGGATTGCAAGGCGATCAAACTGGTCAGTCCTAGAGGAGATCAACCCTGACTGCTCTTTAGAAGGCCAGATCCTGAAGATGAAACTCAAATACTTTGGCCACCTAATGAGAAGGAAGGTTTCACTGGAGAAGAGCCTAATGCTGGGAACGATTGAGGGCAAAAGAAGAAGGGGACAACAGAGAATGAGGTGGCTGGATGGAGTCACTGAAGCAGTCAGGGTGAGCTTAAATGGACTCCAGAGGACGGTAGAGGACAGGAAGGCCTGGAGGAACGTTGTCCATGGGGTCACGATGGGTCGGACATGACTTCGCAACTAACAACAACAATCTTTTCCATTTCTTTCTTTTATGAATCCTTGGCAACTAACATATCAGGGGTCTCCAACCCCTGGGCCATGGCCCGGTACAGCAGACATTCACCAATTCTCCAGTGTCTGAATCACCATTTCTCATTCTCTCTTCCTATTTACAGATATCGATTTATGTCATTTAACAAAATAAATTTTTCTTCTGGATAACATTCATTCAAAAAGTTGCACAACTTTTCAAAACTCAACTGTGGCTTTTCCATTTTCACCATTCACTGAAGCATAAGATGCAACTATCACTTTTATAGCTGTACGTTTAGATATATTTGATGTATTAGGATTATTTTGAGAAAAATATATACCCAGCTAGTTTATAGAATCTGTCCAAGTTGTAAATCCCAATTCCTTCCAGTCTGTGCATGTTCTAAGTCCCAAAGGTACCAAATTAGAGATTTTCCAATTCGTAATAGTATAAACATATTGGATTCCTTCTTTTAAATGCATGTAAAGCAACCTGAGTAACACTACCTTATTCTTTCTGACATACAATTTCATCCTCCCATCCTTAATAAAGATAGACTTTAACTTTAATGTGTTTGTTATGTATTTGTGGGGGCCCTGTTGTATTTATATTTTTTAGTTCTAGTTTTGTTAGTCTGGACTGCCTGTTATGTGGGCTGCAAAAGTTTTTATTGTTATTTGGATTTTGTAACCAACCCAGAGTTTTCAAGACTGAACGGCCATAATAAATCTAATCAATTAAACTAAAATATATTCCTGCATATACTGTATTTATCTATTCCACCCTACCAATGCAGAGCATCTTCATTTAGATCTATAATAGCCTTTCCTTTTATTCCTAGTTTATAAGACCCAAAATCTTAGAAGAGCTTTCTCTAGAGCAGGGGTGTCAAACTCAAGGCCCGCGGGCCAGATCTAGCCCGCAGAGTGCTTAGATCTGGCCCGCAGGGCACCCTGAAAACAAAAAAAGACCAGCCCACAGTGCCTCTGCCAGCAAAAATGGAGTTCGGGGTTTGGCCCTCCCAGGCTCTGTTTTCTGGCACGATGGCCTCCTGCAGCCCTCTGCCAGCGAAAATAGAGCTCCGTTTTCACTGGCAGAGGGCAGCAGGAGGCCGTCGCAGCTGAAAACGGAGCCTGGGTGGGCTGCGCGCCGCCTCCCCGAGCTCCGTTTTTGGTAGCAGAGGGCTACCAAATGTTGGGAATATGGATAACATGACTGAGCAGAAACCTGCTAGGTTATAGATAAAAATTAATACATGCATTTGATTTTGGCTTCTAATAATAAAGTTCTTTTTTGCCAGTTTGTACTAACAGACGTTCTTAGAGGTGCTATGTCAATGCGCTTAGCAATTGGAGATCAAAAATAACTTTTATATCTAACATTTGTTGGAGTAACAACATAAAACCAAATAGAGATAAGAAGCATCACACAATATTAAGCTTTAATCATTGGTAACTTGGTGATTAGCACTTGACGAAGCATATCTTTGAAAATACATTTATTTATTCATTTAGCCAATTTATATGGCTACTCATCTTAGCCAGGACAGGTTATTAAACATAATAAAAGGAACATGTTAAACCGTAAGGCAACACCAAATTAAAAATAATTGAGTTTCCTCATAATAACTGTTCAACAGCATAGAAACAAAAGGCACATTCTGGACTCTCTATTGTATGTTGTGTAAGTTTGCATGTTGTGTATTGTATATGCTTATCGGATTGTATAAGCTTGTAGGTTTGTATGTTAAACATGCACTTAAGTTTGTATGTTGTATATATTCATTTAAAATGTAGGAAATATGGTGAGTCGGAAATCATAACTACATCATAAAAATAATTGCGGACCTCAGAAATAAATTAAATACTATAGAAAAAATACAAATGCCAATGCATGTGCCAACCATAAATAACCCTAACTCATAAGGGCATAACGGTTAAGATGTATCGGTATGTCTGTGCGTCTGTATGCAATAAACTCTCATTATTTTAAGTAAGATAAACTCATATTTTATGATTCTGAGCTGGATTAAGAATCTGTTTAATAATCAGTAATAAGATTTCAAAATAGCAAGATTTCAGTTTGGTAAGAAACATAACAAGAGATCTAAAGTAAAAAAATAGTGAAAATTAAGTAGAATTACAGGCTGAATGGTTAGCTTTAATATTCTGTTTTTCCTTTGCATTAGTATCTCAGGTACGGTATTTTAATTGTAACATAAGACAGTATGTAGACTAACAGTTTATTCAGGAAATGGTGTGCAGAGTAAACCAATTTCTGCGCTCGACTTTTGTTTTGTGGTATATCTCTAACTTAACCTCCAAAAGTTGTGAAAGATATTCAGGGAGGATTTGCTTTACTATACCTCTGAGGGCACTTATCAAGTGCATTTGATTGAAAATTTTAATATGAGACAGAGCAAATGGGAAGCCGATTAGAATGTTAAATAAACAGTGTGAGATTTCATTGCTTCAGCTAACGGTGGCTGTGTGACATAAAGAGAGAGTTATTTTACTCAGTGTGTTGGATCTGACATTTCATGTTGATTAAAATAGAAGGAAATTGGGCATGATAAGAATACTTTACTCCATGAACTGTGAGGGAAACTATTGTTCCACATAAGCAACCATTAATATTGCAGGAGCTTTGTCAGTAATGGGGTTGTACAGGTGTACATTGGAAGCAGCTGACAGAGGAGATAATAGGACGTTCAGCTGGGGAGCAGGAATTGTTTACAGCTCTGGAAGTGTGTGTTGCAAAGAAACCACTCTCCCTTGATGCTTGCTTGTTGCTCTCCACATAGACTGAGGGCTGGTCTAGTCTCTGAAGAATCTGTGAAAACTGCATTGGGTTCCAACATTCTGCTAAACCAGTGTTTCCCCCCCCAAAACATGGCAACTTTAAAGAAGTATGGACTTCCAACTGCCAGAATTCATAACATCATGATGTACATGTACAAGCAAGCAACCAAGCTCAGAGAGCACCAATGACCCCATAGTTGAACCATGAGCTACAAATATTCTTTTCTGTCGGTGAATAAATTATAGTTTACTTAGAATAAATTATAATTAAGCAGGCCATGATTTAGCACAGCGTTTATTTTTAAACTTGGAAAAACTGGCTGGGGAATTCTGGGAGTTGAACTCCACGCATCATAAAGTTGCCACATTTGAAGAACACTGGTTTAGCAGAATGTTGGAACCCAGTCCAGGTTTCGCAAGTTCTTCAGAGACATCATGACATCATGCTGTTACCTAGTTGGGTAATGAAATATTTGCAAGAAAGCAGCCAAGCTCAGAGATGTCCAAGGACTCCACCATTTATTTATCATTGACAATAGAGGGTGATTTAGAAGTCTCAGCTGCTGTATTTATATAACACTCTAAGCCAAATAAACAACAACAAAAAGATCTCTTGGCTTAGCATGATGCTTTAATCCAGCCATAGATTCTATGGATTATTTCTGAAATACGTTTAGAATAGCTTTAGATTCTATCTGTCTTATCTTTAAAATAAAGTCACCCTTGGTCACATCCGTGTAGCTTTCCTAGCAACAACATGGCTAGTCATTTCCTCCTTTTTGGTATTTTTTAAACTCCCCAAATCCCTTGGAATTTCCTGAAAGTCTCCCATCCGAGAACTAACCAGGCCTTACCCTGTTTAGCGTCTGAGTACACTAAAGGCTGTTCTGTGCTGGCATTTGCCAGGCCTTTTATTTTTTCCTCACCAAATTGCTAAATTTAGCAAAAATAAAACACCATTTCCATTTTTCTGGCTGCTGCTTCTGTTACATTCCCATTATTCTTGAGGTTGCATTGTGGCATCAGTTTTGGTTGCCATTCTTGTATCATAGAGGGTCTGTGTGCTCCAGGAATCTTAAATGTGCCTTAAGACAGGAGGAATGGTCTCAGATTTTCTCCTACAAATAATTGAACTGAACAACAAAACCCAGAATCCTCCTCGTCTCTTCCATGAATGATTTCAATATGATACATTGGTTAGGAAATTCTACTTCTACTTTGCTTAGGCAGAAAAGCACTAATCTACAATAACTGTTTGTGGATGCATGGCTAATTTACTTTTCCTGCTGTTTTTCATAAAAAAAAAAACCTCCTGGCAGCCAGTCCCAACTCTTTTAATCTTGCCTCAGGGTCCCATGAAGCATGAAGCTGTTTTAAAAGAGTGCAATTTTATTCTGCTCTTCTCTTTTCTAATATTTTGCCTTTCATTCTGTCAAGTCTTTAGGAAATGCATTATAGATTTAAAAAAAAAAATGTTTCCCCCAATTAGGTTGAGTTGCGTTACATCTATACAAACCTTTTGGTCCTAGGCTCCAGAATCTCTTAGATTTAAAAGATTCAAAATGGAAATATTATAGGGCTTGGTATTTGTCTACTTTAGAGTTGCTGATAGATACATATGAGAAAATTTGTGTGTGTGTATGTGTGTGTATGCATGTATGTATATGTACAGTATATATGTACATATGAAAATGTTTTGCATGGTGGCTATATAGAAAAATGAGATGTCTTGGAGATGCTTCCTTTTGATTTTCTGAACAGCCATAGACTATTTAGTACCTCAGAATCTTTTTCTAAAAATCCCTAACTACGAATAACTTCCCTATAATTATAGATTACAGAGTTCCCTGGGTAGAGCCTGGCATGTTGAATCTATAATAATTGCTATGGTTGGAAAGGCATTGAATATGTTCCGTTGATTGATTGATTACAGCAGCAAACACCCTTCCCAATGTGTATCTAGCATGCTAAAACAGAATTCTTTTGCAGAATATGGATTTTTAGAGTAGTCAGAAGGTCACCATACTACATACTGAGGGAGGTCGCAGAAGGCTTGGGGAAAAGTATCCTTTCACTCAAAGTAAAAATGAGAAGAACCCAAAGAATTTCACTAAGAGGAAATGTTAGGCAGAAAAAGAGGGAAGAATGAAAGTATGAAAGAAGTGACTATTTGGGGAGGGTGGGGGATGAAGAGTGATAGATTACAGTTGAAATTGTGCTTAGAATGCTTTGTTAGAGGTTCTACTTGTGTCTACTTACAGTAAAATTTCTCATTATATTCATGTTAAGTATATGCGTTACTCCTCTCTCAATCTTAGGATGAACGCAATGGCAAGCAACTTCAGGAGTCAAGATTGACCAAAAGGCACCAACACACCCAAACTGAGAAACAAAACACTTTAATTAGTTTTGAGTGAAGATAAAAACCAGGTGAAAATTATAATGCGCTGAGGTCATTTAAAATAGGGCTAGGGAAAGATCTCTTTAATATGTGTGTGCGGGCATGTGTGGTATTCAATTTTTTTCTCTACTGGTTCTGTGGGCGTGGCTTGGTAGGCGGTTCATGTGACTGAGGGGCGGCACCTTGCTGTGAGTGACATCTAGTTGGTCACACCCACTCAGTCACATGACACTCCCCCCCACCAAGCCAAGCCCACAGAACCCAGTAGGAAAAAAATTTGAATTAATACTATATTTTTCCTTAACATCACCCATTCCCCGAGGCCCTGGAGCCTCCGCCCACTCGCTGCCTGCTCTCCCTTAAGCACAACGTGTTGCCCCGTTTTCCCTCCTTCAGAAGCCCCGGCCCTTAATCTCCCCGCTTCCTCCCCCACAACCGCCTCTTTCTTCGTCCTGCAACCATGACCTTACCTTCCTCCCGCAGCTGGCTGCCAGGGAAGGCAAGCCAGGGCTGAGCCGTTGCCACTGGGCTCACCGCCAGCCCGCATCTCGCCCCCTTTGTCACGAGATGCCTACAGCCACCGCATCTTTTTTTTGGTGCTGCTGGAGTCCAGCCGCACCAAAAAAAAGACGCGGTGGCTGCAGGCTTCTTGCAGCGAAAATTACCGACCTCTGGCTCCGCTGGCCTTCTCGAATGCGCCGCCACCGGAGGGACTTTCCCGGGCAAGTTCGAGTGGAGCGGCGCAGCAGGCAATGGGGTGCGCGTGCGCGGCCGGCACATAGAACAGGGCGACGACGACGGTGGCACTTTCAAGAAGCTGAGTGGAGCCGGAGGTCGGTAATTTTCGCTGCAAGAAGCCTGCAGCCGCCGCGTCTTTTTTTTCGGTGCGGCTGGACTTCAGCCACACAGAAAAAAAGACGCAGCGGCTGCAGGCATCTCGTGACAAGGGGGGCAAGATGAGTGCTAGCGGGGAGCCCAGCGGCGATGGCTGAGCCCTGGCTTGCCTTCCCTGGCAGCCAGCCGCAGGAGGAAGGTAAGATCATGGTTGTGGGACGAAGAGGTGGTTGTGGGGGAGGAAGCGGGGAGATTAAGGGCCGGGGCTTCTGAAGGAGGGGAAACGGGGTGATGTGTTGTGCTTAAGGGAGAGTGGGTGGCACACATTGCTTACCTTTGGTGAGCTGAGCAGGCAAGGCGAGGCAACTGGCGAGGCGATTAGCTGGGCTGCGTGGCGAAGTGAAGGCAACATATATAGGGCAGGGGTGGGTGGGGCGAGTGGGCGAGCGAGCGTCGAGCGGGTGGGCGGGGCGAGTGAGTGGCAACCGGGCGGGGCGAGCGAGCGGCAACCGGGTGACCGGGCAGGGGCGGGGCCAGGAAGAGGTCGCTACCGGTTCGGTGACCCACGCCAAATTTCCCCTACCGGTTCTCCCGAACTGGTGCGAACCGGCTGAATGCCACCTCTGGTGTATATTTAAAGAAAAATACTTTTTATAATACACTTACACTTTTCTGTTTTTGCTTTAAAAAATGGTCCATTTAAGGAAGTATGTATGTTTGTACTTACACACGCAAACATACACACACATATACAAATATACATACATACTAAAGATTATAATCTATTAAAAGTCCAGGGATTTTAATAAATGAAAGTGAAGTAATCATTTGTACCCCTTTTAATATTTCCTCCATATGTTGCACCTTACTAGAAACAGCGCAGGTGTTCATTGAAGATTCCAGCCTGTATTACTCTTCTTTTTTGTTTCTTTAACAGATGAACACCTTATGAGTTACAAGTGCTTTCAGCTTCTTACCCATTACAAAGTTAGATTTATCATCATTTTTGGAACCTACCACGAGATGACTGAAAGTTGGACATTTTCAGAGGTGCATCAGATGTTTAATTGCATAAATAAGATGCTGACTTAAGCAAGTGCTCAATTTTACACCACTATAGTAAAGGATTCATAAAGGCCTGGATTTGCATAATTTAATTTTCTGCACAGAAGATACTTGAAATCAATAGCATGATTCATAGCCATACCATGGAAGAGCCACGCTGCCATTCTTGGAACTCAGATTCCAAGTACAAAAGATTTTACAATTGATTAAATTTTGAGTGCTGACAGAGTGTTTTCTCCTCAGAATCTATAAACTCTTTAAATCTGTTCTCTTTACCCTTGTGGCTTTGGAAAGTCTAGCAGAGACATGGAACTAAGAAATTAAGACTTTTCTTTTTACAGAGAAATCGTACCAGTGTTAGATACCATATTGAAACTTTAGTTATTGCTAAATTTTCTCTTCTAGCCTAAATTTGAAGTGGATACCGGGGGGGGGGGGGGAAGAAGTATAGGAGATGAAGTTTACATGCAAATGTGCATCTATTTTTTTAACGTATTTCCAATTTATGGGGTAATTGACAATAGCAATGGATTGATGTGAGATGAAGTCCCTCATGCACAATATTTGGCAGTTTTCAGAATTCTTCTGAGCCCTACTTATACAGGTAGTCCTTGACCTACGACCACAATTGAGCCCCAAATTTCTGTTGCTAAGTGAGACAGTTGTTAATTGAGTTTTGCCCCATTTTACAACTTTTCTTGCCATGTTTGTTAACTGAATCACTGCAGTTAATCAGTTAGCAACACAGTTGTTAAGTGAATCTGGGTTCCCCATTGAGTTTGCTTGTCAGAAGGTCACAAAAGGTGATCACATGACCCTGGGACACTGCAACTGTCATAAATAGGAGTCAGTTGCCAAGCGTCTGAATTTTGATCATATGGCCACAGGGATGATGCAATGGTGGTGTGAAAAATGGTCATAAGTGACTTTTTTCAGTGCTGCTGTAACTTTGAATGGCCACTAAATGAACTCTTGTAAGTTGACGTCTACCTGTAGTGCCATTGAATCTGGGATCTTCTTGATCTAAACGTTGTGCCCCAGTTTGACAGTAGATAATTCTGCAGTTTAGCTAGGATTTCCTCAGTCTGAGGAGCAGACCAGAATGAGGAACCTGACACAAAAGTAGCTTTCCTCAACCAGATTTTTTTTTAAAAGAAACCGTGATTGACAATCTCCATCATCCAACACGTGGAAAAAAATACATGAAAGTAATTGTTCAACATATCTGTCAGATTGGCAAAGGCTATGTTAAGGACTGTTATGACATTTATGTCTGTATTTATACTGAGCTGATAATTACAATGAAAGACCTCCTCCAGCTTTGCACAGAAGTGCACCAGAATGTCTAATCTTTCTATTCTGGCAGGATGCATCTCTTGGCCAAATCTCTGCTTTTCAGATTTCTGGTGCCTTACATTGGTCTCTTTGTATGCATGCCTCTCACACTGGGGCATGACTGCACGAGAACTTCCAACTCGGGAGCTAATAAATGAATTTCAAGGATGGAATTTAAATGTAATCCAACGGTACTTGTGTTTGTGCTCTCTGTTTCCAATGAGACAAACAGGGTTGACCATATTGACACAAATATTTCCATATAGGTAGTCCTCACTTAATGACCACAACTGAGCTCAGAATTTTGCGGTTGTTGAATGATATCAATAAACGAGAATATTTGTAGCTCAGGGTTGACATGAGGGGTCCTTGGTTCTCTCTGAGCTTGCTTGTTTTCTTGCAGATGTTTCATTACCCAAACTAGGTAACACCATCAGTGCTAGCCTCGTTTGGGTAGTGAAATGTCTGCAAGAAAACAACCAAGCTCAGAGAGCACTAAGGGACCCCTCATTGTTAAGTGGGTTACCACATGACCTGTCTCAGTTTCATAACTGTTTTGACAGTTAAAGCAAGTTGCCACAGTCATGAAGCGAATCATGTGGTGGTTAAAGCGAATCACAGTCATGTGACCACAGGACACTGCTACTGGTCATAAATGTGAGCCAGTTGCCAAACATCTGAAATGCAATCCCGTGGTCATGGGGAAGCAGTTATAACTTTGAGGTTAGGTCGTAAATAACTTTTGGGGGATCCATTGTAACTTCGAATGGTAGTTGAGAGATCAATTGTTAAGCAAGGACTACCTGCAGAGTTTCCATCAGAGAACTGTTGTTATGGTCTCAGTAATTTTTTCTGGTGTTCTCTGTATACTAGTGAAAATGAATTTTGTTTGGCTTTACAGGGTTGGTATGCTCTGAATCAGTTTATTTGAAGTCAATAGATCTTCTACACGGTCCAGTTATGTGTTTCTGGTTTTCTGGATTTATCTATTCCATTTCAGTATTAACTGCATTTCTTTTAGCAACCCACATGAAGAAAATAGTTTAATTAGTGCGACTGACTATAAAAGACAATTCATTGAGGAGCTGTCTCTTCTCTGTAATTAAAGATAATCCTTTAAATATCTATCTTCAGCTTGTTGCTTTTCTCTTTAGTATTGGGTAGGAATTGATTTAAACGTACTGTAATGAACTCGTTTTCTTTCCCACAGATACATTTTAACAGTATAATACCAAGGTTATTTTCATCAATAAGCCACGTTAGGTGGTTGACACTTAACACATCATAGAAATACATCACAGAAATCATAGGTAATATTCCCAGATAAGGATATACTGCTATTGCTTATATCTTTTACACAACTATAAATTATTTTTAAAAGTTCTTGTCCACTTCCAAATGATCCACCACCTTATTATGTCTCAAGATAGAGAAGGCATTTTTTTTCTCTCTCTCCAGGATATAGGTTGCATAGAAAATTGATGGACCCCAAGATGGTTGGCACCTATATGTCTTTCTGAAGATCTCTTATTATCTGTAACAATACCTTTCTTGTCCCAAAGGTGCTTTTTCAAGAGGCAACTGGACTTTCTGGTTTTTCTTTGAAGACGTTTCACTTCTCATCCAAGAAGTGAAGCGAAACGTCTTCAAAGAAAAACCAGAAAGTCCAGTTGCTCTTGAAAAAGCACCTATGGGACAACTATGACCTGGATGACTGAGAATCTCCATAGAAAGCTATGCAATACCTTTCTTGGCTATTTTGTTATGGTAGGAACTCCAACTCTAGACCTGCTCCAACCTTTTGGAAAGTTTTGTCACTCAATTTGTTTACACTCAAAGGTCCCATTTAACAGATTGAGCTTCTGATTGCTTTTGTGTCAGTCATGCTCAGGCTAGCACATTTATTCGGTTTTCATTGTAAAAACGCATTCAGCTTTTGTATGCACTTAATGTAGGCAGTGTGTCAAGCTTCCCATTTGGCAGAGCTGTAAATCACAACTCTCCAAACACTTAACTCCTTATTTGCAAATTAGCTTACTTGACAGAAGCTCCTGGACATCACTTAGTCACCTCCAAAAATGGATGACTACAATGCATTCTACATGGGGCTGTCCTTGAAGAGCGTCTTAGAGCTGCAACCAGTCCAGGGTGGGCGATGATGGGTTCTGTTAAGGAATTGTGCAGAGTAACCTCTGGGCCCTGAAGGTTTGCACAGTTCACCGTAATGTTGCAGTAGATATGAGTAATGATTCAGTCAATACACAGAAACGTTAAAGTGTATAAAAGTAGTTTACTTAAAGAGATAGCACAGTCCAAATAACAGTCCGAATCATACACGTTTAGTCAGTCAGTATTCAGAAGTACAGCAGTCTTCTTACCAGCCTTTCTTTGTCTTAATCAGCAAACAAAGATTCTCTACTATCACAGATAGCTACCTACACACAGAGCTTACTCTCAGACACGCAGTCCCTTCAGCAATGAAT
>QLTV01003646.1:1979119-2003283 GCA_003457575.1 Thermophis baileyi
GGCAGGCAGATGTCTGCCTGGCTGGTTGAAAGTGCTGAAGAAGCTAGTCACAGTTCTCCTGGCCCAAGCCCTCGTCGCCACTGTTAGATAGTGGGTAGAGATGACAGGAGACAGACTTCCAAAGCAGCTCTTTATTTCAGCTCTTGTATCAGCAACCAGCAAAGAGCAGTCTGACAGCTTGCCCTTTTATAGGGAGCTGTCAGACAGACCAGCCAATAGCGTTTGAGCTTTTTCCCGCTCAAACGCTGGACCTGGTTGGAACCATGCAACACAGTTTAAACAGTTAGAACATAACACCCTCCCCTTCTGATCTGGAGGTGCCAAGAGTGCTTCTCCCCTTCCCTCCTTTTAAGAGGGTGCGGTTGCAGGATATTCTCTGCCCCCTTCCCATTTTTTTTTTCATTGTCTGGAACTGGAGAAATCTCCCCCCTTTCAATTTTCTTTATCCTTCTCTTTTCCCAACACGAAACAACAAGAATGGGAGGAATTTTAGTTTCTTCTCTTCGTTTATAAGGAATTTCTCCCATTCTGGATCTCTCACTCCTACCTTTGGGTGGGAAATTTGACTCAAATGAAGTTTCGCTGCCCTTGTTCTCTTCAAACAAATGTCCCTTCCTCCCAGAATGTGAATTCCTGGCAGGAACTGAACGTTGATTGATCAGTTTGTAGATGGAAGTCAAAAGGAGATATAGCCCGTGAAATTGTTTGGCAAGAATCAACACTGTCCCAATAGCTCTTCTAATGAATCCACTATTCCTACATGAGCCTCCTCTACTGATAAGCTAACATGCATTCTAACTCAGATTCTTCCATCCCTTGGACGAGGGCTAATGGCCCACAAGTGTGCAAGAGGTTTTCCAAGTGGGGAACGTAGAAAATGATTTTTAAAAGGCAGCTGGAAACCTCTGGTCCATAGGCCACAGGGCTGATTTGTACAATTACGAGAATTGTCCAGTGCTCTTGAAATCTCTTATCTCCCTAGATAGAAATGCATAAGGGAGTAATCTGAAGAAGGACGGATATGATATACAATAGTAAACGGGGGTCCTTTCTGAAGATGAAGGCCAATAAAGTGCTTCTAGTAGGAGGCCATAGTGTTGATATAAAAGGCAAAGTTGAGCAGAAATTAGGCCACTGGGATAGCAGAGGTGTCAGTAGATATTTGGAAGCAGAGATGTGTGGTAGTAAAATGTATCCTGAGACAAAGGCACCTGAGTGGAAGCATGACCTGAGTTAATATAAACAAACCTAGCCATAGCTAAAAAAATAAAAATAAAAATCAGGCCAATTCTCATGATGATAATTTACATAGCAACAAAGGGTATTTATTTATTTACTTACTTACTTACTTACTTACTTACTTACTTACTTACTTACTTACTTATTATATAACCAACTTCTTAACTGTCCATCTCCTTCATAGAGAGGCTCTGGGCGGTATACAGTTTAATCAGTATAATAAAGCATTAGGAATCAAATAATTTAAGGTTTTGGCTCCAAAGTGGCATTGATCCATCTGACGTTTTCTTTCTTTTAAGAATCTTCTTTCCAGGCAGTGGTATCTTGCTTTTTTTTTTTTTTTTTTTGCCAGATCTTACAAGGCGCAACCACTTTCTCTCTTCTGCATTATTTTGAATTCTTTGACGATCAGATGAATCTTCTTGTTGCCCTTTCCGGGCAGAAGCCCTTTCTGGAGACAAAAGACTATTAATAACTCTATAAATTAGGTTCTTAGAGCACAGGTGCACAAGAAGCAATAAGGACTGTTTTGTGCTGACCACAGGAAGCAAAGAGAAAACAAAAGAAAACTAGTAGTATTCTTATTAAGAGAACGCTGTATATCAATGGAAGCTTTACAAAATAATGAGCAAACATTGGAGTTTCCAAACCAAGTGTGTGTATTTGCATGTGTGTGCATGTGTGTGAATGAGTGAGAGAGAGAGAGAGGGAGAGAGGGAGGGAGAGAGAGGGAGAGGGAGAAAGAGAGAGAGGAGAGAGGAGAGAGAGTGTCATGTTCAAACTACATGGGCAGGAGGTAACATGTCTGTGAGAATAATCTCCAGATGATACCATAGTTCATTCTTCCAGTTTCTGGAAACCTGATATATACCATGGTGGGCTCCCAATTTTCTTCCAGGTCCAATTCAAGGTGCTGGTTGTCACTTTTAAAACCCTACATGGCCTGGGACCAGGTCATTTGAAGGACCGTCTTTTCCAGTCATATCTACTCGGCAGGGAATGTTATGGGTCCCCTCTCTTTAAGGAAGTCCATCTAGTGAGACCAAGAATGGTGGCTCCATGGTGGCTCCCTTCCTGTTGTAACATCATTCCTGCAGAGATAAGATAGACCCCAACTTTGACACTCTCTCGAAAGGACCTGAAGTTCTGCCAACAGGCTTGGGGACCCTGGAGTGATATGAAGCCCATAAAATGGTTGGCCTGATTGTTGTTGCCAAGGGTGTGGTGGAGGTTTATTGGCTTCTGTATTGAGGTTTCATTTTTGTAAGCTGCAGGGAGTTACTGTAAATAAGTTGGGCAGCCTTATACATTTTCTCATAAATAAACTTATACCCATGTTGGAAACACATAGCACCTCTCTTCTGATTTCCAAGGGCACTGCCCATAACATCTTGAAAATTTGTGGCTTAGAAAACAATTTGGTTCAATAGGCTGAGCAGAATTGATAGCTTTGCTCTGTATCACCCTGCAACCCCTTTGATTGAATGTTGGTTCCTCTGTTCAGGTGGCGGTGGCCAGGTGAATTCTCCTTACCTTTATTGGTGCAATAGTTACTGATTTATTTACCTGCATCAGCCTAATTTGGGGAAGGTATGATCTCACCAGTAAACAAGGAAGCAGAGGACAAAGGTTGGTGGAAGCAGTTCTATCATACAGGTGATGAATTCCTCAGTATAAAATTATATTGCCTTAACCTGGGTATTTTTTCAGCTGCACAGAGGCTACTGATCAAATCATTTTTAATAATATGTCTATGGAGATTCTCAGTCGTCCAAATCATGGTTGTCCCAAACGTGCTTTTTCAAGAGGCAACTGGACTTCCTTGTTTTTCTTTTTCTTTTCTTTTTTTCTTTGAAGACGTTTCGCTTCTCATTCAAGAACAGGGGTGTCAAACTCGCGTCGTCACGTCGTCGTCACATGACGTATCGGGACTTTTTTCCCCCTTCGCTAAACAGGGGCTTGGGCGTGGCCAGCGCGTGACGCATCTGGCCCATGGGCCGGGAGTTTGACAGCCCTGTTCAAGAAGCTTCTTCAGCTCTGACTGGATGGTGAGGAATGGAAACATGGTATACCATATTTAATAATAGCTAAACAATTTAATTTTCTATATGGGATTGTCACTTGGCTAATTGCCTCTGCTTTTTTTTCTTCTTCTCCTCCTCCCCAGCTTTGACTGAAGGTTATGATGGCCCCCTGCATGAAAGTCGACACGGCAGTTTGGTGCAGATCCGGAGGCGGAAGGCATCTGGGGATCTTTACTGGGCATATTCAGGTGAGTTGGGCTGGACAAGAAAATACCTCAGGTGAAAAGAACCGGGGCAGCTATGCAGGTAGCTCTTTAACTGTGAAATGTTTGCTTGATGGAAAATAACACTTGCCATCTTGAGGACCAATGTTGCTATTAGTTAGCGTGAAACATTACCTTAGGCAGCCTGTTTTGAATATCCTGAAAGGGCAGCCAGTGATTAACTTAGTCTATTATTATTGTTGTTGTTGTTGTTGTTGTTGCATTGGTGCTGTTTGGGAAACAAAGACTTGTGAGATTTTTGGTCTCAGGCACAAACATAACTTGGTTAGCCTTAGATACCATGGACCTTGAGTGGGGGAATGTGCACACGGACAACATTTGGTGTTACCTCTCAGGCACAGGGGTACCAGGAGGGGGGCACAGAGACAAGATGATGGACACAACTGCATGGTCAAAGTTCTCTCCCCTTTATTATATGTGGTGCATATGCAGCACACATATGAAGGGAGTGGGGCTTCGATCCTGCAATTGCAGCCACCATCTGTGGATGCCCGTACCGAAGCAACAAAATGTCCTGGACTGTGTAGTTTTCATGTTGATTTGGTGGCTGCCATTTCTGGGGCCACAGAGAAAAGTGACACTTGCCTTGGAATTTGAACAAATGAAATTCAGCTGCCTAGAACATTGTATTTCAGTTCAACAGTATTGTTGAAAGTCTTACCAGGAACGGCTCATTTTTGGTATTGCTTCTCAGATTATTTTCCCACTTCTGCTGATTTATATAATAGTTTAAAAATGTGAGTAAAGTATTTTGACATTTGCTGTTCTTTTTTTTCTTTTTCTTTTTGTCAGCGTGGCGTATCTTGATTGTGCTTTTGAAGGTCCTTGCCCTTTACTCTCCATGGTTTATACTTAAGATGATTATACTCTGTGAAAAGAGAATATTCTTTGTCTCTAATGGATTTCAAGTTCAGAGTGCCTTAGCCCGAGCTTTATTATCAATCAGTCTCTTTTTTCCCCATCATGCTTATTATATTGCTGTCATTGTTATCCCCAACTATGGCCCTTTCAGGCTATTATCCTTATGATGGGCTTGTGGTTGCGATTATTTGTAATGAAAAACAGGTTGAAAGATTTAGAAACAAATGAATGAAACCAATAGGCTTTTGCTTCAATTTTTTAGTCCCATGTAACTTCTGTATTCTTTATGCTTCCAGGTTCCAGGCATTAAATGTATTATTATGTGTTAACTATGTTGTTTTGGTACTGCCAGAAACTGTATCAGGAATAAATGTCTAGGAAGATTCTCACTCCTCCAGGTCATAGTTGTTTCCAAAGTGCTCTATTTTTTTTTTTTAAAGGCAACTGGACTGTTTTTTGAGAAAGAAGATGTCTCACTTCTGATCTAAGAAACTTCATCAGTTGTGATCTATCCCCATAGTCACAACTGATGAAGCTTCTTAGATGAGAAGCAAAACATCTTCTTCCTCAAAAAACAGCCCAGTTGCCTTTTTAAATAAAGCACTTTTGAAATATAGCAGGAGTAAGCAGTATGAGGCCATCTACATATTTTGGGCAATCCCTCCCAGCAGTTGTACTCATCATGGATGCTAACAAGAACTGTAGACCAGCACATTAGTAGTTCTGATTCATGTGGCACTATTTTTTTTAAAATGACATAGAATTTCTGTAGTTGCTGCTCTGCAAAATTAAAAATTGGCATTGGACAGACAAGGGGTGTGTGGTGAGATTATCAGAGGTTGCAAAGATTTGTGGAGGAATTACATCCTTCTTCCGAGGTCCTATTATGTTGTATTGTTTGCTGTAATTTGCTTTAGGTGAATTTGTTTGCTTTTTTGGTCAGGGGAGGAATATTCTGCTGTGTAGCAGGTGGCAGTCTTTTTTTGAGTTTGGAAGCAGAGTTTGGAAGCAATGCAAGTTTAGGCGTGGCTGCTACTTGGATGGGAGGTTACCAAGATAGCCTAAAAGTGAAAAGTTGAAACAACCACCCAAGATAAATACTAGCAAGACAACTACATAACCAAGATTCTTATACAGTCCTCGTTTAGTGACTGCAATTGGTTCCTGCAAAATGGTCACCAAATAACATGGTCGTTAAACCAACCATGTGACTGTTTGCTGCCATCTCATTCAGATAAAATTCCCTGCTACAGTTGTCTTGTTCCATCTTTTTGTGCTCCATCACAGGGTGAAGAGATTGTCCAAACAATCTCTTCCTGTGCTACTTTCTTTGGAGCGCTTCTTTACAAAGTGCTCACCACAAATTAACAAGCTCTGTGATCTTAATTAGTTGACTAGAACCTTCCTGCCGTGGAGACTGACCAGACGTTAAGCAGTTTCATACAGAAGGCTTTTATGGTCATAAATGCCATATTGTTCCAAAAGTGAATTTTTTAAATTACCATTTGTTAATCATTGTAGAAACATAGATAATTGATGGCAGAAATGGTCTCGTGGTCCATCGAGTTTGTTCTTTGAATTTATTTGCTTTTTTGTTTTCTTTTGTTTCTTTACTTATTATTTTTACTTATTATTTTTATATTTTATTAATTTTTTTATGTTTAATTTTTGTCAGATGATGGACATATGTTTATTCCAAGCAAGTTTAAACTCATTTATTGTATTGGCCAATGATTGCTGAGGTAGTTGCTGAACAAGCGCCACCTAGTTACCAGGAGTGGAATTTCAGACAAAGCATCTTTGCCTTTCACTTTAGGGATGAGATTATTAAAAGCCTTCCTCCAGACTTAGTCCTCCCTTTCAATGGGATAATTTTGAAAGCTTCTTAAGTTAATTAATAATAACTTCCCAATAAATCTAAAAAGGAAAGAGTAGTTATCGGGTTTAGTTTAGCGTTTATTGCTTTGGATGTAAGGGGAAATTGTTATGAATTTACTGAAGAATCTTTGATTTTGACATGCTAAGGAAGGAAGGAGGGGGGACACACATTTGTGCTCATCTTATTAACCAAAAAGAGGTTACATCTGAACTGAGCGGGAGCACAATTAAGGAGAAACTGTACATCTTTTATTCATTTGTGAGACTGTTGTACACTTGGCAAAGTTGAATGTTTGTCCTTAATAAATCAGTAAGGTATATTTGTCACCTTGTGGTGACAGGTTTTTTTAAAAATATTTCATTCCACCCTCAATAAAGAAAATGGATAAATAGGTCAGTATTTTATATTCTCATCTCTATGCTTCAAATAGAGTAGCTATTTAAAAATAAAATAGCTCTTTGCTAATTATAGTTTGTTTAATCTTATATTAATTAACCTGTTTGAAAATTATATCTGACTTTTGATCTATACCAGCCTTAAATGTAGCGTACAATTGATCACCCTATAAAGCAAGAGAATCAGCTGTCTGAGACATTTCAAAATAAAAGATTTCAGCCCCCTAAAAAAAGAAGAGTTATTAGGTATTCCAAAAAAGGCTTGCAGTAGTATGGTTTTGCTTCACCAAAATATCTTGCACTTGGTTTCTGTCAATCAAATTCTGTATCCACTCGTTTTTCCTGTTATAATGTGTTCATATGAAAAATGCCTCTGCAAGAGCTTGGACTTCAGCACTTTAAAAATTAATGCAAGCATGAACAATTAAGCATGGAAACAAATTGCTAACTAATGTAGTTGATTCAGGACTGATGTTGCTTTATTCCTACAAGCATTCTGGCAGGGAGTTTCTAATTGTCGGTTTCTAATTGCCAGTGGTGACAGTTGTACAGAGAATCCTCATTTAGCGACTTCCTCATACACCAGCCCTTCACAGATACCATGGTGATGGAAAAATAACTTGGCAGCCAATCCTCGCATTTATGATCTTCCCAGGTCTGTGAAGCAAAGGAAAGTTGAAGTATGTTTTAAGCATCTAGTGGCCACTTTGCTTTACAACCGAATTACCGCTGTCCACTGCGGTCACTAAATGAGGACTACCTGTATGGATGTTCTCTAAGGGTATTTCTAAAATGTTCTAAAGAATTCTTTATGTTGGCAGTTAAAAGCTGGAAGGTTGCAATACCGAACCTTAATCTTCTCTACCCAGATGTTTACATATTGATTGCTGCTCATTTCATCCATTCATGTGTTTTGTATGTTATTTTATTCAATAGGACCCGACAATGTTAACCGCCAAAAAGGTATTAAATTCTACGTAATTTCAAACACAGGCAAGCATTCAAATGTTAGTGCAGGTGTAAGCTTGTAGGAGACATCATTTTGTTGCAGGATTTAGATCAGGGGTGTCAAACTGGCGGCCCATAGGCCAGATGCGTCACGTGCAGGCCACGCCCACCCCACCTCTGCGAATGGGAAAAACATCGTGAAACGTCACATGACGGCAACGTGACGCGGCAAGTTTGACCCCTGTGAGTTAGATGCATGCTTATATGAACAGAGAGACAATGCAAGAGCAGAATTTCGGATGATGGCATGGTAGAAATAAGTCCAGAGGGAAGAGATAAGAAGTTTTAGAAAGAAAGGTGGAAAATAGTTGTCCTAAACACTTCTGACCTTAGCCATATCTTCCCCGGGATATAGTCTGGTACAGATGATCTGTGAAGGTATGAAAGCTCATGGTACAAAATGGCTCCCCATTGTTTGTGTGAGATCAGTTTATGACAGATTTTCTAAGAGACATACAGAAACAAGTCTAATATCTCTGGGACCTCTAGCAACCTTGGCTAATGTCAAGAAAGGTAAGCAGCATCAGATATGTCTGATTAACCCTGGTGGATCATCAGAAAATGCCAGGAGGGTAGGCTAGAGTGGGAAAGTGAGGGGGGGGGGAATCCCCGTAGAAGGACACAGACAAACCACTTTTGTTTAATTGCTAAGAAAACAACTTGGATGTGAAATTAGTTTGGCTTGAGGGAATCTTCCCTTTTCTTTAGAAATAAGGAAATAATATATCCATAAGGCATGGAAAGAGAAGAGTAGAGAGAAAGAAAGGGCCGCCCTTCTATTAAGTTCTAATTAAGAAATATCCATTATGTAAAACATTATCTTGAGAAGGTTACAGAACATTTTTACTGTAAAGACGGTACAGAAAATTCTCTACTTGTGTTCCCCTTAAACAATGCTATTTTGGAATACCATTTTGATTTTATGTTTTCCTGTACCTGAAGCTATAATTTTAGTTACCATTTTAATGCTGTGTCTTCTAAAAACAGCATTAAAAAAAGAGAATATCATAGTTTAAGGTCCATTGACACTGTTGCTATAGAAGTTAAGACACCTTCCCATAGTCTAAGCCATATCTGTAGAAACAAAGAGTAGATTTTTTTTAGATTTAAAGGATTTAACAAGTACAGGTAGTCCTCGACTTACAACAGTTTGTTTAGTGGCTCAATTGTGGTCATAAGTCGAGGACTACCTGTTATTTCTGGTGTCTCAGAAGCTGAAAATGCTGCTGGCCTATATTGTACGATACATACCACGCTTCAGCATTAGCCATATATTGAAAGCAAGCAGGGATCATAGCAGTGGTGAAATCCAATTTTTTTTACTATCGGTTCTGTGGGCGTGGCTTGGTGGGCGTGGTGTGGCTTGGTGGGCGTGGCTTGGTGGGCATGGCAGGGGAAGGATACTGCAAAATCTCCATTCCCACCCCACTCCAGGAGAAGGATACTGCAAAATCTCCATTCCCACCAGAAGTGGGTTCCTACTGGTTCTATCCGGTTCTTTAGAACTGTTAGTAAACCGGCGATGACGTTACAGAGCCGGTTCTGTCGGTGTCTCTGTGGACGCCGCCATCTTGGATTTTGCTGCTGTGCATGCGCAGAAGTTATTTTTTGATTGCCGTGTGTGCACGCGCGCGGCGCGACCCTCAGCGAACCGGGAGCAAATTGCTGGTTCTCCGAACTACTCAAAATTTCCACTACCGGTTCTCCGAACTACTCAAAATTTCCAATACCAGAACCTGTCAGAACCTGCTGGATTTCACCCCTGGATCATAGTGACCATTGTTTAATTGTGCTAACCGAATGCTCTGGGATGAAACAGCAAGTGAGTTGAAGGGGTAATGAATCCATTTTCAATTATATTCTGTGTTTTCAATTATATTCTGTGTGATGTAGAACAAAATGAAGTACGGTGTAGCAGTAGTTGGATTTTTGCTTCAGGAACCAAAATGTCTTCAGCAGTCTATAAAAACAAGAAAAATCAAAATAGAATAAACTTGATTCCATTGGGGGATGATTGGGGAAGAATAATGGTAGTTCTTGAGTTATGACTGTAATTGAGCCTGTCCATCTTGGTAGTCATAGACAGTCATAAAGCTGCAACTGACCCAATTTCAGGACCTTTTTTGCAGCAGCCATTAAGTGAATGCCACGGTCGTTAAGTGAACCAATGGTTTGCTATGGGCCAGTTTTGCTTAAAACCAGAAGTAAATACCACTGCAAACGTCCGTAAATTTGGTCCGGTTGCCAAATGCCCTCACATGACCAGGCAGATGGGTGACTATCAGAACTTCAAACCCAGGTCATAAGTAGCCCCTATGTAAGTCTGTTGTAACTTTGACCAGTCGCTAAGCAACTGGTTGTAAGTCAAGGACTATCTCTATAAACTCAAGTTATTTTTTTCACGTGCTACATTGCTCAGTCTCATCTTCATTTTACTTTCAGTTCAGGTGTGCCACACCTCAGCTTTGCCCAGTGATGTATTAAGAAAAATATTCTTATAATTTTGATTGTTGGCTTTTGATTAAGGAACCTTTAGAAATGTAGTCAAGATCCACCCTACCTTTCAACCTTATGGCTTTGTCTTACCAGCCATCCTGTATAACCTGCCACTATTCTGCTCATTTTATCTTCTTTATTTATTCATGCTAACTGAATTCATAGCTGAAGGAATTTATGTCTGTGTGAATCTGATTGTCTAAACAAATCTTGCTTTCATGTTGTATATTAAGTAACATATGGCAATTGAGAGTGTCTAGACATTGGGAAAAAATTAAGAAAAATCTAGACTACAGGTGCTTAAATTCTGCAGAAACGAATAAGATGTTAAATGTACTTGATTCTTCCTTGGAACTGTGCCCATTGTCAACATAAATCTATATTACTCTTTAAATATATCTTGCTTTACAAAAATTATACACTGAAGCAAAAGCCACAATTTAAGTAAATAAACAGTTGATTCATTATCAGAATGAACATGGAATCTTAAATAATGAATGTCATATTTATTTAGCTTTTATTACTGAAAAAGTATCTGGAAAGATTCATGTCAGCTTTTTTAAAGGAAAAAAATGGCTATACAAAGGATTTAATCATTCATTTCAAAATTGTTTTAAATGGTTTGCAATCCTGGATGTTTTATTGCTGTTTGGGGCTGTATATTATTAACTCTGTATCTGGGTAGGATTCTTCTGTTTCAGCATTTAAACTTTTAAATTTTACTTCATAACTGATTCATCGTCCCATTTCAAACAGGAAAATATTCTCTGCTACTTTTTTAGAAATCTGCAATTGAATTTTTCGTAGCTGTGCTATTCTTTTGTCTGTTGACTAGTCCAGGTTTTGTAGAGCCTGGGGAAAAACTGTTTTCTTTGTTTCACAAAGCATTGATAGAAAACTCTGTTGTTTTTTTAATCAAATATGCTTCCACTTGCCTACTGTTGTCTAATTGGAATCCTATTCATTACTTACTATTTTTTGATGCTTTAAAAACAACAATAATATTCAAAACATGAGAGAGATATTTATCAATTCTTGCGAAGGAAACAAGACACAATTTATTTTATCTAGGTGTCAGGAAAGAGCAGCAGCTTGAAATGGTCTTTATAAAAATGATGGTGTTCATTTTGTAATAATGATAGCATTCAAACAGCATAATAATCGTTCTAATGGAAACATTTTAACAGTTGTCAGTATAGTTGCATATAGTTCATATGTCGCTCTACAGAACTGTCTTTTCCCACAGGAGATGTGAATGAGGTAAATAAATCACAGGCAATGTTTTAGTTCAAACATTGGGTATCCATTGGCCATTCTTAAAAAAAAATGTTTACAATTAAATTATGCAGATACTTTTAAAAGGACGCTATCAATAATAATTTCTATTTTGAATAGAAAGTCCCTTATTCTAGCAGCGCTGGTAACATATTCTCAACATTTCAGTATAACCTGACATTGTTTTTTTTTTACTTGTCTATGGCTTTTAAATGTTATATTTTTCTTGCCTATGGCTTTTAAATGTCATAAATATATTTATAATAATATAAATATAAATGTGATATTTATATTACTATAAATATTATTATATTAAAAAAGAGAAGGCTGAAGATTCTATCAAGCCAAGTTTGACTCCTCATGACTTTAGGAATACAATGATTGAAGATTTTCTCAGCATAAAAGAGATAGGCTTGTCTGGAATGCCTTTTCATTTTGTGATCTAGTCTGCACCTTCCTGTGGTACAGGGACCATCCTGTCCAACTATTAACTGGCCTCAATAGATATTGAGCAGATCTTGTCAATCTGATAGTGCTAGCTTCTGTGTTGTCAAAAAAGGTTCCGAAGAGTATGGTTGGAGGAAGCTATTTTCTTTCATTAGAGATGTGATGTGTACTGTGATAAGCTGGACAAAGTAAAGGTGTGGAAGCTAAAATGTTGGAAGGACTTTCTGGTTATCATTATTTAAACTGGTTATCAAGAAAGGAAATATTAACCAAATCAATGGTTTTTATTTGATGTATCCTTCAAAAAAATAACATGTGGAATAGACTTCAGAATGGAATATTCTCTGGAAGGTTGCATTTAGAGTTCAAAAGCTCTCTTTGGGATGAGTTACTGGTATGTCTGGTTTTATTCACTGACCCAGGAACCAAGGAGGTAACTCAAGAGAGTTGAGTGAAAACACAGTATATGTAGGAAAAGAAGAGACTGAATGGAAAGTGGAGTTAAATGTGTCATTGTTTAGGAATCAGTGCGTTTTTACAAAATACCTCAGTTGCTCGTGAATTCCTTTGACCCTTATCTAATGCCAGTTTAGCTTTGACTGTTAGTTGACTAGATTATTGTATTAGAGGTAGCAATAATAAACTCTTCTGTGCTTTGAAGTCGGCAAAATGCCCCTGGTTATTTGCACTTGAAGCTATAACATTTTGCGTTTGGACCAAATTGGATGAAATGATACTATTTGATTGATAGTGGCTTAGAATACTGTAAACAATCACTCTGGTGTAATAAATTTGACACCAATTTGCATGTACTTATATCTATGAAGAAGTTATAAGAACAACAAAGCTGATAAAAATTGCAGTTAAAATTGTTGTTAAAATCAATATCTGTAATGGAATGCATGGGTGTTCTTGAGGAAAGGGTAGAAAAGATACTGCTTGGGAAACAATCAGATAAGAGGGGCAGGAGCCCCCAGTTGCTTAATGGTCAGAGAAAAACTAACGAAGGAAGGACCAGCTGTAATGGAGCAAGCAGTTAAAAGTGGGGAAGGAAGTTTGTACTTTCAGGCTTGCAAGATTCTGTTAATGTAGCTTTCCAATAAAGTTGATTTAGCGCCTCTCTTCATGTTTCCTGTCTGGTTTACCTTGGAAGGCTGACGTTAGTCTTGCGGGTACTTTCTTAGTTTATTTCTCTTACCATTATGTGATTGTGGGCTCCTTCTCTTCTTGTTTGATTGTTTCCTATACAGCATCTCTTCTCTCCTTTCCTCAAGGTCACCCGTGCATTCCATTATAATATCTGAATGTTTTATGAAACGATCTAGGATTTCTCCCCCCCCCCCCATGAAAAAGGTCCTTTGTAAGAGTCTAACCAACAAGCATCTTTCTGATGGCTTATCCTAGGACTCCATATATTGATTGATAGATTGATTATATCAGGGGTATCAAACTCAAGGCCTGCGGGCCAGATTCGGCCTGAGGAGTGCTTAGATCTGGCTCATGGGGCTGCTCTGGAAACAGCGAAGGACCAGCCCGCGGTGCCTCTGCCAATGAAAACAGAGCTTTCAGGAAGTCGTCACAGCCGAAAACAGAGCTCGGGAGCCTATTTTCGCCTGCAGAGCGCTCGGGCCACCACAGGCTCCCCTGACACGAGTGATGGTGAGCTGGCCACGCCCACTCTGGCCATGCCCCCACCCCCACCCCGAGGTCAAACAACCCTGATGCAGTCCTCAATGAAATCGATTTGACACTCCTGGATTATATGCTTAATTGGTTGAGTGATGTTAGGTTAGGTTTGACTTTTGGTTGCTATGAACAAATGCTAACCATCTTCATCCGACCCTGAGTGTAATCTGTAGCTCTTCCAAGGACATTCCAGTGATCTCCTTGATTCTCCCCATCCACCTTATCCAGTGTTTTTCCTTTCTACTTCCCTCAACCCTTGCCAAGAATAGTAGCTACTTTTGTAGTCTGTCTTTCAGTCCTGTCATAATCCTGAAATATGTGAGTTTCTGTCTCTCGGTTATCACTTCAAGGAAGCCGTCAGTCTTTATTTTGGACCAGGGTCAATAATTATCTTCCTCTTGGAGTGTATGAATTATTGCTAACCCCTTCCCAAGCCATTCATTCTCGGGTGTTTGTCTCCATCTTATCCCACTATGATTATACTTTAATCCTATTTAGTGAAATTGCAGAGATACTGGCCTTTTGTCGGTAATGCTTTTCAAACCTCCTCTCCCCAAAGGTTAAGTTGTTCACATTCAGATACCAATTGTAATCATACATATTAGGTGACAGCGTAACCTGGAATTGGAGTATTATCTGTATTTGCATTCATCTTTCCCGTTTTACATCTTCAATTGCAGGGCAAATAACAAGTGAGAGAGGCTTTAGTTTCAGTTGTAAATGTCACGTTCCTTCCAATGATAAGGATTTGTTCTAGGCGAAGCATTACAAATGGATAAAAAATCCTCATTCTTCAGGGTCAGTTACTTAGTATGAAAATATATGGGTGGGATTCAGTGAAGAATATACCACCACCCACAACAAAAGCAATTGCATAAGGTTTACACAGGGATAAACAGAAATTAGCAAATATCTATTTAGAGTTGGGATGTGGAGATTTTTTTTCTACAGGGCAGAAAATTGCAGAGAAATACAACCAGGTTTCCAGGATAGAGATTTTTTTTTCCTGCAATACTAAACACTTTTTTTTATTGTTAATGTACTAATGTACTCTCTGATAATAATTTCATTTTTTTCCCTTTGAGAATGTTGCACTGTAAAAGGAATGGCATTTAGAAAGATATTCTTGTTTCTTGCCTTCAAGTATCCTTGCAGAAACTAATGAAATACTCTTGGGCCTCAGTGGTGGATATGCAAAGCTGAAGAGCTCAAAGAGAATGTTAATTTTATTAATTCTCATTTTAATAGGGAATTGAACATATTGTCTTGTCTGGTATTCATCTGCATAGAAAAGCTGGTTCATAGTATCTTTTCCCACCAGCATTTCATATTAAATGTCTACTTTCCTATAAAGGCATTGAATAAATTTTGATGTTGTGAATCTTAATGTCGTAAGCTGCCTGGAGTACATGTGTATGAGCTGGTAAATTGGTTTAATAAATAAAATAAGTCAAATTGACCATAGCCTCCTTCTTCATAACATGGAACAATATGGGATGGATTTTTCATTACCAGATGGATTCTCATTTGGCTGAAAAACGGTACCCAATATGTAGTCCTTAATGAATTTATGTCTAGATCAGGGGGTTTCCAAACTTGGCAACTTTAAGACTTATCGACTTCCATTCCCAGAATTCCCCAGCCAACATGTCCGGCTGAGGAATTCTGGGAGTTGAAGTACACAAGTCTTAAAGTTGGAAGGCCCTGGTCTAGATGGAGAGAGGTATATGGTGGGATACCTCAGAGTTTTGCTCTGGCCCCAGTTCTCCTCAACATTTTGGAAATGCCTTAGGGAACAGAAGGGATGCTTAGCAAATTTGTAGACGGTACAACGTATGTTTGTGAGAGAGATCAGATGTACAATACTGATACATAATAGATGATATCTCACTCAGCAGTAATATGGGTGGGTGACTTTTTAACTATAGATTAAACAAGATTGTGGGAATTGATACTTCTGTTCTATGTTGCATTTGTCAGACTGCACTTGGAATACAGGTAGTCCTTGACTTACAACAGTTCATTTAGGGACCGTTCAATGTTAACAACGGCACTGAAAAAAGTGACTTATGACCGTTTTTCCCAGTTACAACCAGGGGTGGGTTCTGGATCCGTTTGCTGCTGGTTTCCTCAGGGTTGCGCTGTGCACGCGTGTGCGTTTTGCGCGCGTGTGCCCCCGCAGCAATCAAAAAATAGCTTCTGTGCATGCGCAGAAGCATAAATTCGCTTCTGCGCATGCGCAGAAGCAAAATCCAAGATGGCGGCGCCCACGGAACACACTGAAAGAACCGGTTCCGTGACATCATCACCGGTTTACTAACGGTTCTAAAGAACAGGTTAAAACCGGTAGGAACCCACCTCTGGTTACAACCTTTGCAGCATCCCCATGATCATGTGATCAAAAATCAGATACTTGGAAACTGGTTCATACTTAAGACCGTCACTATGTCCCAAGGTCATGTGATTAGCTTTTGCAATCTTCTGACAAGCAAAGTCAATGGGGAAGCCAGATTCGCCTTATAAACCGGGTTACTAGTTTAACAATTGCAGTGACTTACTTAACAACTGTGGCAGGAAAGGTTGTAAAATGGGGCAAAACTCACTTAACAAACATTTCACTTAACAATAGAAACTTTGGGCTCAATTGTGGTCGTACGTCCAGGACTACCTGTAGTGTATCCAGTTTTGATCACCCCAATATAGGAAGGATGCAGAACAATTGGAAAGAGGGCAGAGAAGGCAACAAAGGTGATGAAATACTTAAATCTCATGAAGAATGAAGAACTGGATATGGTTAGCCTAAGGCGAAGGGGAGATAGTGATAGCAGTTTTCCTATTCTTGATGGGAAAAATGTGTGGATTTCTTCTCAGTAGTGCCTAGGGTGCAATAAGAACCAAGAGAGAGAGAGAGAGAGAGAGAGAGAGAGGATCCAAACTCTAAATAAGGAGTAATTTCTTGACCATAAAAGCTATGAAGCAGTAGATCAACCTGCCTTCAGAGTCATGAATGCTCCATTACTAGAGGTTTTCATGCAGGCAATTACTTGTCTGCAGGGGTGGGTTCTAACTTACCTCGCCGCCAGTTCGCTTCCTTCCGTGCCATGTGGCTGCACGCGCATTGCGCGCCACATTGCCGCGCCACGCGGGCGCATGCGCAGTGCCGAAAATTCACAAAAATTCCAAAAAAGCGCCAAAAACAAGATGGCGGCGCATGCGCAGTGCTGGGGACTCGGCTTCTGCGCATGCGCAGAAGAAAAAAAAATAGCAAAAAAATCAAAAAAAAAATTCAAAAAAAAAATATCCCAAAAAAAAGATGGCGGCGTCCATGGACCGGCACCGACAGAACCAGCTCCGTGACGTCACCAGCGGTTTGCTACCGGTTCTATAGAACCGGTGCGAACCAGGAGGAACCCACCTCTGCTTGTCTGAAATGGTCCGAGGATATTTGTAGTGGGAAGAGAGTTAGACTAGAAGATCTCCAAAATCCTATTCAGCCTTGGGATTCTATTATTCATCTTCCTGTTCCTTGCTGGCAAATAAATTATTGTAGCATATAATATAATAACAAACACAATGGTAGCCCTGGGGATGCCGTTGGACAAGAAAGTTGCTTTCATACCACTGACAAGGAACTTTGAAATCTCCAGCACCAGCCCTATAGCTCAATACTATTTATGTTTTTGATTTTTTTTCCCACTCTTACTCGGTTGGGATGGTCTGCAGAAATGATTAGCAAAATATGAGCTATAGAAGTTGCTGTTTGGGGCATACCAAACCAAGTCGCTGTTTGGGGCATACCAAGGAGGCATGGCCAAAGATTAAAACAGGTGCAGATATAACTTAAATAGATGGATTTGGTGAAGCTGTAGAAAACCGATTACTAAACGGGCTATAAAGATTTACTTTGTGATTCTGACTTGGAGGAAACAAGAAAGTAAGTGACCAAGATTAGATATACCAAGCAGAATGGATAATTCATTGACTTTTTTTCTTAATTGGACATTGTATTAACTTTGTTTTGTTTTCCTGTTCACCATTAATAAATTAAATAATCGCAATAGTTATTCGGTGCTTTGGGATTTCATAATGATAACCGTTCTTATTTGTGGCGGTAATTCTTTTATTCTGTTGGTCTATCTAATTCATCTGCTTAATTCGTCAGTGCCACATATATAACTTTTATTAACTAAAGTGTCTAAATGTCTTACATCTTTAATGCCTTACTTATGATAAAACGGCCTTTTGCATTTTAAGTAACTGAAGGGGTAAAGATCTCCTTATTTCTTTAAGGCTGTTGTATAAAGTACATGACTAATGCTTCTGATGAACAAAAGCTCATCGCCACAAGAATTTACACAGGTCATCAGTTCTTTTGTCCCAGCATTCTGGGCATTGCTCAGTGTTAAATAGTGAGATAACATATGAAATGAGATATTTCATATGAGAACTACTTTAGTCCAGGGTTAAGGCACTATCTAGAAGCCATGAGACTGTGAGTTCTAGTCCTGCCTTAGGCATGAAAGCCAACTGGGTGATTTTGGTCCAATCACCAGAAGACTGAGTTCTAGCCCCGCCTTATGCATGAAAGCTGTTATGTATTAAACTGTATACATGGTTTCACCCAGGTCCAGCGTTTGAGCGGGAGAATGCTCAGACGCTATTGGCTGATGCATCTGACAGCTCCCTATAAAAGGGCTAGCTGTCAGACTGCAAGCTGCTGGTTGTACAGAGAAGTTGCCTAGTAAAGAAGTTCCTTTTGAAGTCTGTCTCCTGTCATTATTCCCACAACTCAACAAAAGCGCTGGGTGACTTTGGGCCAGTCTCTCTCTCTCTCTCTCTCTCTCTCTCTCTCTCTCTCTCTCTCTCTCTCTCTCTCTCGCTCTCAGTCCAATCCACCTCACAGGGTTGTTGTGGTAGTAGTGAGTAGTAGGAAGGTATATTAGGTATTTTAGCTATCTTGAATTGTAAATAACCTAAACAAATACTCAATCAGAATATTCTGAGATTGGTGTATTTCAGGCAAAAATGAAATGTTTGTGTTCCTGGGATAACAGTGGGAATCCCACACACTTTAGCTTGGCACCCATGAGCCATACGAATAGGAGATTAAAACTCTGTCGTTACTTCTATTGCACAGACAGTGTTGAAGGGATGTTTTTAAAGCTCTCAAAATGCTTCAGAGGAAACAATCCCCTTGCTATGTGTTTAGCTCTTGCAGACCTTTGCATGTATCTTCTTTTGTTTGTTCTTGCCTGTTTTCTTGGGTAGCAAGACTGCGCCTCCAGAAAAAAAAGCACCTTATCATTTACCACCCACCTACATGAGCTTTAGCAACTTCTCAGAGAAGATTTAAAAAACAACAACATGTAATTTACCAAGTAGGCTGGCAATCTTTTCTGTCTGACTATGCTTCTTAGTCATCACTCTGGTAAGAATAGCAAATAGGACATAATTTGGGTAGACTGGATAAAGTGGGGGGAGGGAGGGAGGGAGCGCGAGAGAGTCACAAGACACAAAACAATAGTTGAATTATCACTTGCAGAAAACAGGGAACAACACTGCTTGGTATGGAAAAGTTATGTTCTCGAAACAAAACTGTGGGTTGCAACTCTCAAAGTATTTGTGAATGAAATGTTTCGTGTACTCCTAAGTGCACTTAAAAAGTACATTTAAAAAGCCTATTTAGTAAAAAAAAAAATGTAAATACTCCTGTTGCACAAAATCGCCAAACCTATTAAGTTGGTCCATGGCAAGGTTATTCAACCTCAAAGAATCGACTTTGCAAGCAAATTTCATCTATTATAAAATAGAAGTTATCAATGTTCTTAAAAATATAGCCAAAAATTAAAGATACATACAACAGGATCTTCTGCGCTTATTGTTCTAAAATTTAGTAGGTGCAATCTAATAAAATGTTTGTTTCTGTTCCTGCAACTATCATCCAATTACAGTATATCAAATATTATCCCAGTATGTCAAAAAGTTGTAGCTGTTAGTTGGTTTGCCAGTTACAGGGTTTTTTTCTTGGTCTGTTGGTGAAAAGCCCAAATTGGATTTTGACTGAAAGTATCCTAACATTCTGGCCTATATTACAAGTTTGATTTTTTTTTTAAAGTTAGCAAACAAAATGCTAACTAAAAAAAACAGCAACCCAAACTTGTAATATAGGCCAGAATATCTGGATAGCAGTTTAAAATTTAAGTTTTAATGAGTAATTCATATCTGCCTTTATGTCTGGAATGGTAAAAACAGTGGAGTAAATATGGGATTAAATATTGTAGAGCAAGAGTATTTACAGGGGTGGGATGGGCTTAAAATATTTTACATCCGTGGTAGGTCTCTATTACATATCAAGAAACAAATCTTAAAAATAATATTTTACAATGTTATGCCTAAAAGGATGCTTGTTTACCATGTGTGCCCCACAATGTTGATCAGCAAAGTATATGGTTGAAAACTTTTACACATGCTTAAGAAAGGAACATATAAATTAATATTACAGAATATTCTGGCTGAGATGTTGAACAGATATATGAATTTAGTTTTTTAAAAAAGAAGAGGGGCTGACTTGAAAAATCCAGACCTCCAATTTTTTTTTTCCAGACAAAAGGTAATGGATATTTCTCTGTGTTATAAATAAATAAAAAATGCAAAGGTTTCAAGCTCAAGACTGCTACTTTGATTTTACAATACAGTAAGTTTTTTTGACACAACCCCAACCTTGAAAGAAATATTCTGAGCTTGAAACAATACTGTTGGGAGATTGAAATGGATGCTTTGGGGTTGGGGCAGGTATCTCAAGGTTATAACTATGTCAGTTTACTTCCGGCATGGTTGGAAAACCACCCTCAAAAATATTTTGGAAACATTTCTATCAGTGTGCTTCGTTGCTGCTGGGGGCAGGATTTTGGAAGCGGGTTCTTGAAGACATTTGAACCACTTCTGGATGACTTATCCTTTCTCTGTTACAGAACTTAGTTTTATGCTGCTATTAATTTTTATTTTTGATAGCAATCTGTTGATTCTACGCATCTGGAAAAATAGTTTGTTTGTTTTTTTATAAAGAGAGAAAAGAAAGGAAGGGAAGGATACGTGAGAGAAAGCATAGTTAAGTTATATTGCTTCCAAGAGTTTTGTAGAACAATTTCCAGGTCAAGAAGCAGGGTTTTAAGATGCTTGATTTATTTCTGAAGTGGTAGGAAGAATTGAAAGGTTTTAAAGCGAATGGCAGATGTCTTTCTGATATACAGAAATGGGATTAAGTAATGTTCCATGATACATTGTTTGAATTAAAGCTTGGTGATTGCAATTTAGATGTTGAGAGCAAAGTAACAACTTTGCAAGAGGTGGGTTCCTCCCGGTTCACACCGGTTCTATAGAACCGGTAGCAAACCGCTGGTGACGTCACGGAGCCGGTTCTGTCGGTGCCGGTCTGTGGACGCCGCCATCTTTTTTGGGGGGGGGGAATTGGGGGTTTTTTTGGAATTTTTTTTGGGGAATTTTTTGCTATTTTTTCTTCTTCTGCGCAGAAGCCGAATCCCCGACACTGGGGACTTTTTTGAATTTTCATTACTGCGCATGCGCACGCGTGCAAAGCAGCCACGCGGTGCGGGAGGAAATGAACCGGCGGCGAGGTAAGTTAGAACCCACCCCTGAACTTTGCCATACTTTTGCCATAAGGAGTGGGATGAAAAGCAGTGAGTCCACCTCACTGTAGTAGTGTTTGAAAAGGAGAAGAAATGTATTGTGTTTAATTTGGAAAAATAATAGAATAGAATAGAATAGAATAGAATAGAATAGAATAGAATAGAATAGAATAGAATAGAATAGAATAGAATAGAATAGAATAGAATAGAATAGAATAAGTATAAACTGCAATAGAATAGAATAGAATAGAATAGATAACAGAGTTGGAAGGGACCTTGGACGTCTTCTAGTCCAACCCCCTGCTTAGGCAGGAAATCCTATACCATTTCAGACAAATAGTTATCCAATCTCTTCTTTAAAACATCCAGGATTCAACAAGAATGTGTAGGTAATTGCCCTGCCTTCTGTGAGGGTAGAATATGGACCGATGTGAAGGAATACCTACAGGCACCGTAATTCTCAATTTATGTCTGTAATTGAGTGTGGAATTATGGTTGTAAATCATGCTGGTCGTTAAGTGGATCATCATGTGAGCGATCCCATTTTATGATGGTTTTTGCACTGCTCATTAAGTGAACTATACGGTTGTTACCGTAAGTGAACCCATTGTCCACAATGGGCATTTTTTGCCAGAAACTGGAAGTAAAGGTCAGTTTCCAGCAAGAAGTGTCATAAATTACGGTGATGTGACTGCAGAATGTTGCAAATGACCATAAATGCAGGCTTGTCACCCAGCCCCCAAAATGCAATTGTGTGACCATAGGGAAGGAGGGTGGCTGTTGGAACTTTGAATCCAGGTCTTAAGTACAGTTTTTTGGGTCTGTCATAACTTAGAATCATCATTAAGAATGACCATTAAGAGCTGTAGTGGAGCAGTGGTTAGGATGCAATATTTCAGGCTTATTCTGCCAACTGCCAGCAGTTCGATCCTGACCAGCTCAAGGTTGACTCCGCCTTCCATCCTTCCGAGGTTGGTAAAATGAGGACCCAGATTGATGGGGGCAATATGCTGACTCTAAACAGCTATAAAGCACTATGAAACGGTATATAAGTCTAAGTGCTATTGCTATTGCTATTAAGTTTCCAGTCATAAATTGAGGACTATCTGGATAGACGTTACCTCAATTTTAGTTTAAAGACTTTTGGGAAATCATGCTTGACCTAAACTATGGCTGCTAGGGTTTTTAACCCTAGATCAGTGATGGCGAACCTTTTAGACACCGAGTGCCCAAACTGCACGCACGCGCATGCCCAAACTGAAAGGTGCACACTCACGCAAGCGCATGCATGCATGAACGTGCACACGCACATGCGCGCATATGTGCAGCAGAAACCCAAAGACCAGCTGGCCGGCGGGAGGCAGGGCATCCCAACACCGGCAGCGCGGCAAGTGGTAAGATCTTTTTCTTTCATGAACTTCTGTTTCGTCATTTGCAGGGAAACAGAAGCTCACGAAAGAAACGCCATGGAGATCTGATCTGGGGCAACGGTGTGCATGCCATCAGAGAGGGCTCTGCGTGCCACCTCTGGCACGCGTGCCATAGGTTCGCCATCATGGCCCTAGATGCATTAATTATTGTTTCTGCAGCAATTTATGGCACCGGTTATAAAACCTAAAGGCCGAATCGGATTGAAATCAAAGAACGGAACAGATTAAATCTTATCTGGTCTTTGTAAAACTTCCATCTCACCTTATCCTCTGGAGAGGATCCTATCAGAGTTTGTTGCATAAAAATAAAAAACCAGAAGCACACACAGATGACTGATTCAGCTGGATTCAATAACTTCTTTATAAACATAATAATATATACATACAATACCACAGGCAGATTATTTCTTCAAGTAAACACATGTAGGAGTTAGTTTCATTTCAGCAGCAAGCACAGAGAGGACAAAGAGCAGAGTGGACACTGAGCCACGCCCAGCCTTAAGCTACGTTTTCAGTTTCGATTCTCTGCACAGACTCAGAAGTGGTTAGCTCCCATTGGCTGACTCAGTTGCTATGCCTATTCATTGGCTAACCTTGTTAACATGGCTCTCCCAGTCATGAATATTCTAACAGATCCCTTCCATCTGGAGGGATCCACTCCTTAGCCTGTGAAACTAAACTCACTGCACCTAAGGCCTAGTTTTTTTCATGATTTTTCGTTTTTGGGATTCTCTTTCTTCTCCATTGTTGCTTTAAATATTGTATCTTTTTCATCTTGATTTTAAATGGATAAATAGAAATAACTGGAAAAAACATGAAAGAACTTTCTGTTCTTTGTGTGAATATCAGATTGTTAGTCACTGCCAGCACAGCTTCATCTTTGATGTGAGCAAATGTCCTTTCCCTCAAAACCAGCATTTTAGAAGAAAAACATAGTTCTGCATTCTCTGAACAGTGCCTCAGTTTCAAAATCCTATTAGACAAAAAGATCAGTTTTTTTATCAGAGGAAGGAAAGTGATCTTAGGGAGTTGTGAATACTCACTAGTAAATGTTAGATAGTGGGTAGAGATGACAGGAGACAGACTTCCAAAGCAGCTCTTTATTTCAGCTCTTGTGTAAGCAACCAGCAAAGAGCAGTCTGACAGCTTGCCCTTTTATAGGGAGCTGTCAGACAGACCAGCCAATAGCGTTTGAGCTTTTTCCCGCTCAAACGCTGGACCTGGTTGGAACCATGTAACACAGTTTAAACAGTTAGAACATAACACCCCTCCCCTCCTGGATGGAGCTGTCCAGCATACGTAAGCACGCAGGTAGGCGGGGCGTTTTGGAGCCCTACGAGACCTGCGCAATTCAGTTGGTGGTGAGGCAGCGGCCTGTGCGGACAGGTCTGCTGCCGCTCCGGGGCTCGAGCATGGAAGCTCCTGGAAGGTACTGGGTGTGGCCTCCACGGCCGAAGGGACCGGTTCGAAGGGAGGACATCGCTGGCTCTCGGC
>QLTV01003646.1:2006613-2019438 GCA_003457575.1 Thermophis baileyi
CGAATCGCCGCATGTAGGAGTCCCATTTCTCCCTGGTCGGGTCAAAAGGCGCCGGCGGGTGGAAGGTGGACATAGCGGCAGAAGGAGGCAGGAAGATGTCTGCCTGGCTGGTTGAAAGTGCTGAAGAAGCTAGTCACAGTTCTCCTGGCCCAAGCCCTCGTCGCCACTGTTAGATAGTGGGTAGAGATGACAGGAGACAGACTTCCAAAGCAGCTCTTTATTTCAGCTCTTGTGTAAGCAACCAGCAAAGAGCAGTCTGACAGCTTGCCCTTTTATAGGGAGCTGTCAGACAGACCAGCCAATAGCGTTTGAGCTTTTTCCCGCTCAAACGCTGGACCTGGTTGGAACCATGTAACACAGTTTAAACAGTTAGAACATAACAGTAAATATCCTTTGGGGAAATACATTACCAGTGTTTACTAGATTAGTTTCCAGTTAGTATAGTTACAATTCATATCCCAAGGGTGTGAAAAGACAGGGCTATGATGTAAACATGGCAACATAACAGAAAATAAGATTCCATAAACCAAAGGATGGTTAGTTTCTTCTTCAGAGAAGCTTTAAAATATTTTTGTATATCTGTGAATAATACATACACGATCAGTAGAGACCACATCCTTTCAAAAATACTGACTTTTTTTTTTACTTAAGATCAATTTCTTTGGGAGTTTTATAACCATATTATATAGAAGATGATTCTGTGTATTTTTTATTATTTGTTTAATACAGTGGTATTTGCAAAAATCCAGAGAGATCATGCAAGTAAACACTGAAGCAGCAAATAGTAAGATTAGTATAATCACATTTTAAAATAATAAAAAATAATAAAAGGCCTGAGAGAATAAAATAGAGCCAGAATGAGAACATTCCAGAAATGTTAGGTATTTATCATGTCAAAAAATCTCAGATACTAGTGAAACCTACACTAAATATCCAAAATGAGTATTTGTGATGTGGGCAAGGTACGTACATACTTGATATTTGTCAATCTTGAGGGACTTTGTTCCAAGGAATGATTTGGCAAATCCTGTAAAATAATTATAATAATTTGGATTTAGAAGGATGAAAGTCGAGCAGAGGAGCAAGATAGTGTGTTAAGTGTCAGTTCACCAGCCTTCCCCAAACAGATACCCTTGAAATGTTTAATTCCCATAAACAGGGAGGTCAATCATACAACATAGAAAACTTGAACCAATTCAGAAATAATCGGTATTATTAATAATATATATCGTGCTACATTAAGCACAGAACAATAACAGGAAATTACATAGCTGCCTACAGCTTGCAACACAGAAATAATTAAAATAGAAAGGCGTATTTGCAGGAAGCAAAACCAGAAACTTTCATTATGGCTCCAGTCTTTCCTAGAATGACTTGCCAGTGAAAGAAGACATTAATAACAAAACAAAAAAAAGTGGCCGTTTAGGATATTCTGTTGCGGAGAAGGCATTTTCTCTCTCTCTCTCTTTTCTTAACCATATGTTTCCTATTTCCTGCCTTGTTTTCTATAGATATAATAGGTACCAAATCAGGCAAATTGTGTCAGTTCTAGGACTGCCTTCACAGTATTTTTAGCCAACTGAATTAAAGCAATAAATCCAAAATTTCATGTACAGCTTATCCTAATAAGAGTAACCGCAGTTCTTATAATTTCAGAGGTCACTGCACACTCTGGTTTATAATGCAAGAAAAAAAGGAGAATTCAATGTACAGATAGTCCTTGACTTATGACCACAATTGAGCTCAAAGTTATTGGTAAGCAAGACAGTTGTTAACTGAATTTTGCCCCTTTTATGAACTTTCTTGCCATAGTTGTTAAGTGAATTATTGCTGTTGTTCAGTTAGTATCATGGTTGTTAAGTGAATCTGGCTTCCCCATTGACTTTGCTTGTCAGAAGGTTGCAAAAAATGATGCTGGGACATTGCATTAAATATGAACCAGGTGCCAAGTGGCCAACTTTTGATCATGTGACCATAGGGATGTTGCAGTGGTCGTAAGTGTGAAAAACGATCATAAGTCACTATTTTCAGCACGGTTGTAACTTCAAACGGTCACTAAATGAATGGTTATAAGTTGAGGACTACCTGTACAAGAGAAGAGAATAGAGGCTGCATTGTGCTTTCTTTGGTTTCTCTTTTCTTCCATTTCTTCCATATCTTTCAACCATGTTTTCTTACAGGGGGAATTCAGCTTGAAAAAACTAAGCGATCATATACTGTTACCTACCGTATTTTTCAGATTATAAGATGCACTGGAGTATAAGACGCACCTTAGTTTTTGGGGAGGAAAATAAGAAAAAAGCTGATTGGCGTGGATTGGCCTCCCGGAATACCCCCAATCAGCTGTTCCCAGAGGTGAACTTTAGCAACAGGTTGGTTGGTTGTGAGCTCTGTGCCTTGCTTTTTCAGCCTCTGAAACCTCCGTTTGAGAGGCTGGGCAGGGCTACATTCGGTGTATAAGACGCACCCAAATTTTCACCCTCTTTTAGGGGGTAAAAAGGTGTGTCTTATACTCCGAAAAATACGGTATATCAAACATTTTGAGTGTGGTGGTGATGACGATGGTCTTTTAGGACATTTGAGCATGTTTTGCTTTTAAATTACTGAAATCTAATTCATCCAGTTTGGGATAATGATTAAGGCAGGGGTGTCAAACTCAAGGCCCGGGGGTTTGATCCAGCCCGCGGCGTACTTAGATCTGGCCTGAAGCCTCGAGCCCATCAGGATCAAACTCCAGGCTACAGGCAGAGTTTACTTTCAATACTGCATTTTAACCACTGTGCCAGCAAGGCTAATAATCAGGATGCAATGATTCCTCATCTTTCATTCCTGAGATCATCTGTAGTATTTACTTGAGGCCACCCAAGACAGATAGAAGGCAATTCTATTCCACAGCTTTGTTACATTGGCTCCTGAAGCCCTTTTTCCTATGACTGACAGATGTAGTACATTTCTGAAGCTTGAACACAAAACACCTGCCCTTTCTTTCAGAAATCATAATGGAAGCTACATTCTTTATTTGTCATATTTTCAGCCATTCATATGTTTCATTTTAGTTTATGGATTTACGAACACACTACACAGCCTTGGTAACCTTGATGACTCAGTATATAAAGTTTGCTGGTGACTCTTTGAAAAGATTAGAGGAGGAAGAGGTAAGTCAATAGATATTATCAAAGGAACAGTAGAACAATACACTTGCAGTTATGCCTTTAGGTGAAAATGTAAATATCAGAACACCAGCCCGTGGTGAACACCAGCCTGTGGTGAACACCAGCCCATGGTGCTTCTGCCAGCGAAAAGGGAGCTTGGGAGGGCTGCACGCGGCCCTCCCGAGCTCCGTTTTCGCTGGCAGAGGGTTGCATGAGGCCGTGGCAGCCGAAAACAGAGCTCGGGAGCCCGTTTTCACTGGCAGAGCACTCGGGCCACCACCCTGACATGAGTGACGCCCGCCGGCCCCCGGAGATCAAACACAACCCTGATGCGGCCCTCAATGAAATCGAGTTTGACACCCCTGGATTAAGGCATCAGGCTAGAAACCCGGGAGTGAGTTCTAGTCCTGCACAAAGCCAGCTGGGTGACCTTGGGCCAGTCCCTCTCTCTCAACCCTATGCAGGAGGTAAGGGCATATCACTTTTGAAAAACCTTGCCAAGGAAACTGTAGGGACTTGTCTTGGCACTCTCCAAGAATCGGACATGATTGAACGGAAGGGGGGGGGGAGAAATGAAACTCTTAAGATAATTCTTTTGTATATGTCAAAAATGCACTTCAGTGGATTAGACAGGAATTGTTGTTGTTTTAAATGTAATTATGCATCACATTCTAAAATGAAAGATAAAGCTTTTTAATAGCGTATGGATCTTTGAACTGGGGCATGAATGCTGTGATTAGAAACGTAGCAAATAATGGATGATCGCTGTGTCTCCCAATGTGTGAAATATGGATATGTAAATACTTCAAGCTGATCATCCAGGAAAATAATCAAGGCATGGACAGATAATTAATGCATTGTCAGTCTGAACAGAGAAGCCAACTTCCAAGGTTTAATTTATTAAAAAAAGAAAAGAAAAAGAATCCACTCACGGATATGTATATTGGTATGTTTGTATTGTTTGTCACTTGTTGGTGCTATTGCTGTCAGCACTAGAAAGAGAGAGAGAAAAAAATATATATAATCTGTCCTATTTCTGTGCCTGGGGGTTATAGTTGTACCTCGTTTCATTAGATCACAGTCTAAACGAGAATGGCAAGATTTTTGGGGTGACAGAGAGCAGTAAAAACTACAGAACCATTTAATTCTCCCCGGACTCGTAGTAAGCTTCTTTACATTTGCTAAAAGCAACATTAGCAGAATGCTAAGCATGTCCTTTTAGGACATCGCCTTTGGGACTAAAACCGCGATGGTTGCATTGCCTCCGACTGAATTAATAGCAATGTGAAAATCAGTAGGTTGAGCTAACCAGAGCTGTGTTATAAAATCCGCCGTGGCGTTGCTCATTTTAGCAGACATTTAGAAATTCTCTATCCAAAAGGAAAGGCTTCAATTAAGAAAATCTAGTGCTTTTTCCAAAAATAATAAAATAAAACACCAGTCTTGTCTATTGTTAGCATTATCAAGCATTTCTCTTTTGGGAAGAGGAAAAGATGAGCAAATAAAGCTAATTGTAATAGGGATTTGATGAATTACTCACAGATAGCTCTTATTTAATCTATCGGTGTACACTGGTACAGAGGAAAATGCTTTCCTGTTTTAATCATAAAGAGGCAGTCTGAATATGTGGCATTATTTATACCTTCCCCCCCCCCCCCGAATGCGGAAAGGCTTTATCCAAATGAAATATTGCATCTGGGCACATTGCTTTTCCCATGTTGGTTACTGCTTCATTGTCTGAGGTTTGCAGACTATAGATCTTGTTTGACTGCCTTATCGGCGCCTTCAGGTGGAACACAAACGGGATCTGGAATAAAGGGACAACATTGGGATGGATTTGTGAAAAGCAGGTGGAGTGTTCTTTGGTGCTGCTTCTCCGCAGGCCTCAAGCTATATTTTTAAATGAGAAGATTGAGGTTGAAAGTTGATGTTGACCTGGACTGAAAGACTGTTCTTCCATTAGACATTCGTCTAATGTCCTCCTTAACCCTTGTGCCCTATAGGGAAAGAAGTAATGGAAATCCTTACTAGATAAAAACAGTGGTCTGGTGGTATTGATTTGACAAGAAGACAACAGATAACTGGATTAGCATCTGGTCAATAAAGCTTGTCTCTAGTTAGGTTATCTTCAAATTAAAATAAAAAAGGTCATAGCATAAAAAGCCTCTTTGATGCTACATTGAACTTATTTTCCTGCAGAAAGTATAGTTGAGAAGGCTCATCTGTGGAAACTGAAAGAGGATGCTCCATTTCCTGTCCATTTTTGCTTCTCTTTGCTTGTGCATTTCTTCCTGCAGGAATTCCATCACGGAACTTCTGACTAGCTGGCTGCTGTGCAGAGAGTCCTTGACTTACGAGCATAGCTGGGACAAGAATTTCCATTGCTAAGCAGAGCATTCGTTAGCAATAGCACTTAGACTTATATACCACTTCACAGTGCTCTACAGCCCTCTCTAAGCGGCTTACAGAGTCAGCATATTGCCCCCAACAATCTGGGTCCTCATTTTACCCACCTCGGAAGGATGGAAGGCTGAGTCAACCTTGAGAATCGAACTGCTGGCAACAGGCAGTCAGCAGAAGTAGCCTGCAGTACTGCATTCTAACCATTGCGCCACCACAGCTCTTAAATGAGTTATGCCTAGTTTTATGTCCTTTTTTGCCACAGTTGTTAAGCGAATCACTGAAGCTGTTAAGTAAATCATGCGGCCGTTAAGTGAATCCAGCTCCCCCCATTCACTTTGCTTGTAAGACACCAGCTAGGAAGTCACAAATGACAAAGACATGACTCTGGGATGCTACAACCATCATAAATATATATGCCGGTTGCCAAGGGCCCCAATTTTGATCACATGACTGTGGGGCTACTGCAACGGTCGTGAGTGTGAGGACTTGTTGTAAAGCCACTTTTTTTCAGTGCCATTGTAATTTTGAACAGTCTCTAAATGAGTGGTTTTAAGGCGAGGATTACCTGTGTTCTGTCCCCACTACATGTTAGTTGTGTGCAGCTCGACATGCAGCTAAACCTATCATCCAATAAAACAGACCGTGTGCGTAGATCTGAATGCTTTATTGAAAAAAACAAGATATGGTGAAACTGGGGAAAATAAAGATGCATACAATCAAATACAAGATAGACAGTATTAAGTTACTGCTGAACATAACAATGAATAAATACAAGCAATTTAAATCTCACCAGCAATGCTCTGGGTGTGGGATGTGGGTTTGTCCTTGGATGACCATGCGCCACAGATTAAAATGGATTCTTCTTTGTGCTTCTGTCTTCTCCAAATGCTAAAGAAAATGGAGTCTGGCTTCCCAGCACTTGTTTTGAGAGTGCGGGCTGATGGGTAATGGGGTGGGGTTAGCTTCAAACAATATACTTGGAATTTTTCTCTCCGGCCACTAGATGGGGCTAGAGAGCAACAACAGTATATAAAGATAGTATGTTGGGGCATATTTGTCCCTCCGGCCACAAGATGGGGCTAGAGAGCAACAACAGTATATAAAAGTTATATGCTGGGGCATGACAACCTGTATAAGCATCCGTCTGAGTTGCCATCCCACAATGCAGTAAACATAGGATGGTTGGTACAGCCAGCAAGCCACGCCAAGCACCAGGTCTCCAAATGCAATATAGGTGCTCCAGTTAGCAAACTGGGATGTTAGAGTTAGGGCTGTTGTGCCATCAAAGGTGGTTAAGTTCCTTTTGATTCAGCCTGGAGAGATTGGGGCTTTTTTAAAGCATCATAAACAGACGCTTCTAATGACCTGGCCATTTTGAAAACTGCTATATGACACCTGGGATACCTGCCCCATTCTGTGCATCTGTTTTTTAATGATCTCTCAGCCAGCATCAGATTTTTCCATGAGATAGAGTGGCTGAAGCCTTGCCAATGCTCGCCTTCCCAAGGTACATTCCGACACTGAATTGCCCTTCTCTCACATATGTTCAGCTATTGACAGCTCACAACTTGCCAAGGATCTCCCAATTCAATAGCCCAAATCTTGGCAAAATGTCCTTATTTTTATTTCCTTGTTTATTTTGGACCACCCCCCTTCTGATTTGAGCTGATTAGGGGTTTGTGATGGCCACAAACTGCATATATAACTGGGGGACCTTGTCATTAATGAACAGAATCTATAAAGAGAGGTTTTCAGGAAATTTTTAAGAGAGAACTTGATTGTGAACTTGGCAAAGTGACAGGTTTGTAGCTGTAAATTTCAGCAGCCACAAGGAAATATGCAATGGATTGGAGGGAGTAAGAAAGTGAAAAAAAGGTATCCAATGCAGTGCGATATCACAATGAGGCCACTTTCAATGAAAGAAAACCTAGCTGTATTATTTTGTTTGCTAAATGGTCGGGGGGGGGGGGGAATAGCATAATATTCCCTGCAAAACTGATCCTTGTACCAGGCCCCAGAGGCTAATTTGGTGATAGAATAATAATGTCCCAGGAAAAAAGAATATTTCAATTAGTTATTTCAATTAGCTTCATATGAATCTGATAGAGGCAAGATCTCAGTGGGCTAATGGCTCTGGAGATAGTTTCTGCTCCAGTGGTTCGAGTCCTAACACTGCGTGGCTGAGTGAGTTCCCGTCACTTGCCTCAGCTCCTGTCCACATAGAAGTTTGAAAGCATATTCTATATGAGTAGATAAATACGTACCACTTCAGTGGGGAGGTGAGTTGGTGCTCCATGCAGGCAGTCAGATTCCTGCCAGCTCTGAACCTTCCCAGTTGCAATGCCCGTTTATGAGAAGGCTCCGATGAATGGAGCCTAGGATGCTGTTGCAGGAAGAGCCACTGTCTTTTTGGTGTGAAGCCAGGTCGCCCTCCTGTGGTGCACCTTGGGAAGCGCGTGAGCGTCTCCTACCACAGAGCTGGTAAATTGGCAGCCAAAGTATACTCTACAATAGCATTGTGGTCTCCTGGCTAATGTAACAACACCATACACTAATAGTATAATAATAATGAGTCTGACGAGAGAATGTTCCTAGTGTATAGCCTTGTAAGCTTCATGTTAACATTACAAGAATAAAATCGTATTTTAAGGTATTTATTCCACACTGTCAATAAAAACAATTGTGAATTTGAATGGGATTGCCCATGTCTGTCCTCCTTGTCCTGCCCACACGCAGGCATACACTTTCTACTGAATATGGTTTTTATAGCAAAAGCTATTTCATGAACTCTTTTCACTTTATATGGCTTCCATTCCCCGATTTCTTTCAAACTGGGCAGACTTGGAGATTCTATTTAGGTAATGTCACAATTTCTTTTGGAAAACAATAATGGGAGAGGATGTATGAGACTAGCAGCAATGAATCTGAATGAATAAATGAGGGGAAAGGAGAGGATTTTTTAAAAAATCTAAATAGAAATCTTCAATTAGATAAATGGCTTGGGTGCATGTTGAAAGACAGTGCCCCATATCCTTCCTGTTGAATGTTGCATGAGGTTTTTTTTTTAATACTGAATATAAAATATGGCAATTCGGGGCAAAAAAAAAAAAAAAACTCAAACATTTGTTAAAGCATATTTAATTTGTTTTTTATAAAATTGTCTAAATTAATTTTAAAAAAGAATAAAAAAAAAGACAATAAGGGAAAAAAAAAAAAAAAAAACCCAGCCATTTGTGAAAGCAGATAAAATTTGAAACTTGAAAAAGGTTCCAGTGTAATCAAATGTGATTACTGTTCTAGTGGGAATGAAGTTTCAAGTTTATAAATTGTGCTAGCCTGTATTTATCATATTTTACATTGTATTGGATAAATCATTGAAGGAAGACAAGAATTTCTGCATGAGTAAGTTTTCAGATACCTACTGACATAAAATCAAAATTTAACAGTATATGCTCATAGTACATTTATGTAACTATTGAAGAGGGGTTTTTTTTTACTGCATACTTTTAAAGGATTCAGCGTCTGTCCTACTCTGTGATTGTAAAGGTGGCAAAGGCAACTGTGTGCCCCTCAGCTATAAAACAATTCATTTATATTATTTCTGTGGCTTTATCTCAGTTCAGCAAACCCCCCCTCCTTCCTCAATGATTTAGAAATTTAACTTTAGGTCATAGCTTTGATAGTCTAAAAAAGAAAGTAACATTCTTGGATGTTTTCAGTCTGGTGAAAACCTAAAAGGGAAGTTCTAATTCTCATACTTTTATAGAAAGAAGGAATGAGGAAGGGAGGGAGGGAGGGAGAAGGGTAGGTAGGTTTTGGTGATGGGATCGGTAGCTTTATTTGCTTATATAGAGGAACATCTTTTTAAAAATACTCTCCAATCAGAGCGAGAGTTCTAATTTGTCACCAATGTTATCGTTCCTGATTGAATTAAAGGGAATTCTGATAGGACCTTGAATTGATGTAAAAGTTATTTAATTAATTAATTAATGGACCAAGGCCAAGTCACAGAATATTTTTTAAGTAGCACACAGAAAATACATGTATAACTGTGTTTGGGTGTGGGTATGCATGTATATGGGTATGTGCATATACACACAGGTGTGAATATACACACATAAATAACAATGAGAAGCTGTATAAAGTTAACACTGCATAGAAGGGACCAAATGATTCCTATAAATTAAGACTATAAATAAAAATGTCACCATCTGCCTTAGAAACATCTGGGCATTGGTCATTTAACAAGAATACCTCAGTCTCATCATGAGTCAAGTTTATCAAACTAAAAAATAGATGTATAAGCTCTAATCGCCAGTCCCTGTACAATGGGCCCTTTAAAGGAATGTAGGACACTAAGTCAACCTCTGTTTTTAAAGAGATACATACTCAATCTTCATATGGAAGGTTTACATATTGACCAGCTGTCACCCTAGTGAGTAGAGCATTTATAAGGGCTTATGACAAGAGTTTTCTATGTGGAGCATATAGAATATTATAGATGTAATTTGGGGAACGGTTGTCCGGGGTGGGGGGGCAGCAATTTGTCTGTATGAGAGGTGGAAAAATTGATTCTATCTACCTGAATGTCGAAGTCCTACACTCTCTACTTAAGTTCTAACAAGATTTTTTTCTAGGTCTAAAGCAAGTAGGTCTGGTATTATCTTAGATCTTGGTCAATTTGTTTTTGCAGAGTAGGTTGATGTATATCAATATCAAGTGACATGTACCAATGAGGTTTCTCAAATGATTTGTTTTGCCTAAAATATTAGGCAAATATTAGATGATGTTATCTTGCTTGGACCTTGATTGAGGTACAACCTAGTTCTAATCTTGTAATGGTGTTGAATTGGTATAAAAAAGGGGATACAGAGAATCTTTCATTTGAGGAGGAGACTTTTTCTTCCAATCATTTTTAAGATGGTTATACATCTTATACATTGGTCTCTTTTTTAGGATATAATCCTGAAGGATATGCCAGAGGTATGCAGTCGGTTGGGTTGGGTTGGGTTGGGAATGGAATGGAATGGAATGGAATGGAATGGAATGGAATGGAATGGAATAGAATAGAATAGAATAGAATAGAATAGAATAGAATAGAATAGAATAGAATAGAATAGAATAGAATAGAATAGGTTGTTGTGCTCATCCAAAAGTATTCTCACCTTAATTTAATGGTTGCAACCCATAGTCTCTGTAACATAAATAGTAACTTATTTTACAAAGGTGGGAGGAGAAATACTAATGAAAATAATTGAAGAAAATAGCAAACCTTGCAGATTCCTTTAAGCATAGATGATGATTAGTCCTAGGGATGGCTCTAAACTAAAAGTACTTCATTTTTTTAAACCATGCAGCAACTTTTACTTAATGTTATGCATTAAAATGCCTATTCCTGATTAGACATTTTATTTTTGGTGACAGGCCAGCTGTAAGACCTGCGTTTTGAACCATGGGCTGGTTCTCACTTGTTTAATGAACTATTCTGATCATCACTGAGCCATGCCCGCAAGGGTGTCGTATGCTATAACTCTGCTTTATTCATAGAAGCAGGAAGGAAATGTTTCACATGAAATTTGCCCACCATAGAAATAATCCATTAAGGAGAGAAAGACAGAATAGCAGCTTAATGTGTTTTTGATTATTGATGATAGGAGAGAAAGATGGAATGGCTTAATGTGTTTTTGATTATTAGCGATAATCTGGAAGAACCTTATTAGTTCTCATCAGTTTCTATGTTCTTTGTAATGTGTTTGCACTGGATTCAGCTGAATACAAACCCAAACGCATTGTTGTGTGTTTTCTTCAGTCTTTTAATTAACAAATAGAAAAAAAGTGACTAAGATTTAGACTTTGAAGGTTGAATAGTCCAACTTTAGGATATGGGATGGGGGCTTTTTTATGGGTTTTTATTATATGGTGGATTTTTAAAAAAATTTGTAAGCTGCCCATTGTGTGAGACTTGGACGGCTGTATAAATTTGTTTAATAATAATAATAATCTTTCTGATATGTTCCCAGAATATGCAGTTTAGTCCCTTAAAACTTGCATTTGGCCCTCAATCTCTCACAGTTTAGAAAATCAGTAAAGATAACACTTTCTATGAGTTATTATTAGTTAATTTTAGTACTAATGTTAATATTAAAATTGTTTTAACTTGTATTTTCAGATATGTAGGTTTTTTTAAAAAGTAGCTGCTTTGAGTATTCACTGGAATAGAAAGTGAAAGATAAACTGAGGTAAAAAGAGGGTTTACTTGCCATGAATAAACTCTAACCCCTTTCAGAGATTTCTCAGGGATACAAGCAAAGGATAGTGAATAAGGATAATTAGTGATTTTATGGTTCGCATAATACATAAAAGTTGTCCAGGAAACATTGCCCTTATGTGCAATTGGCTTGGTTTGAGTGATTTGTCTATAGTTAAATCTGATTCATCATGTGCATTATGTGATACTTTTTACTTTACTTTTACTTTACTTTTATTTGCATTTCTATGCCGCCCAACTCCCAAGGGACTCTGGGCGGCTTACAGCAAATATAAAAAACTTATTAAAATATAGAAAGCTTGTTAAAAAGATACATAATAAAAAACAATTTAAAACAATTTAAAAAAAACCCCATACACACCTTTTCATGGCCGGATCTCGCCAAATTGCAGAAGCGAGATCAACGGCCACAAGCCTGCCGGAACAGCCAGGTCTTCACCGCTTTCCAGAAGGCCAACAGGGTGGGGGTAGTCCGGATCTCAGGAGGTAACTGGTTCCAGAGGGCCCGGGCAGCCACAGAGAAGGCCCTCCCCCGCGGGCCCGCCCGCCGACACTGTTTAACCTTTTCATGGCCGGATCTCGCCAAATTGCAGAAGCGAGATCAACGGCCACAAGCCTGCCGGAACAGCCAGGTCTTCACCGCTTTCCAGAAGGCCAACAGGGTGGGGGTAGTCCGGATCTCAGGAGGTAACTGGTTCCAGAGGGCCAGGGCAGCCACAGAGAAGGCCCTCCCCCGCGGGCCCACCAGCCGGCACGGTTTAGCTGACGGGACCCAGAGGAGCCCAACCCTGTGGGATCTTACCGGTTGCTGGGAGCTATGTGGTAGAAGGCGGTCTCATAGATAACCTGGCCCTGAGCCATGTAGGGCTTTAAAGGTAATAACCAACACCTTGAATTGTGCTCGGAGACCAATATGAAGCCAGTGCAGCTCGCGGAGGATTGGTGTAATGTGGGTGTACCTAGGTGGACCCACGACAGCTCGCGCAGCTGCATTCTGGACGA
>QLTV01003646.1:2023484-2036667 GCA_003457575.1 Thermophis baileyi
GCGGGCCGTTTGAGAGGTGGGGGGGTGGGCGTGGGCACCACGCAGGGCTTTCCCCCGGGGGGGGCTGAGTGAGGGGACGGCTGCTTTGGGGGGGGGAACCGGAGCCTCAGGCGACCGCTGAAAAGCTCCTCTCTGCTGGAGGAGCAGCTGAGAGACAGAGGCGGGGAAGAGCGCCGGGGGCTGTTCCCCACGTGGCATTGATGCTGAGCCACTGAACTGCCAAGCCGATTGGGGGCTATAAAGTGAACTGGAAGGGCTGAGCTTCACCCAGAGACCGAGCGCTGCCTTCCTGGAGGAGGAGACTTTGCATCCCGTTTCAAATCTCTGCGCGCAGTTGGAAACTGCTGCACGGAGTTTTCTTTTCACGTGCACGGCCGCGCAGCCGCGCAGCTTAGAGGGAACATTGGTCTGGAGTCCCTGACCGTTACTATGGTCATACTCCCCTTGCCAGGAAGCCGCGGTAGCAGCACAATCGTGTAAGACTGCCTTTGATCACCTAACGGCTCGGGGATCCTGGCCACACAGCTTCTGCCTCTTCTCCAGAGCTGATCAGGAGAGGGAGTCACTGGTCGATCATTCGGCCACACTCCGTAGCTCTCCGATTGCTGCGGCAGCTGCGAATCGCTTAAGACTGCCTGGAGCCCAGCAGCGAGCCCAGCGTACGTTGGCAAGCCTGGCTGTTTCCCACCTTGCTTTTCGATCCTATTTAGTTTAAACTCCCTTTGGGATTGAAGCCCGAGGTAAATCCGCGGCTGCGGTGGGGCCTCTGCTCCTTCCTGATCTTCAGGGCATTATCTAGGAGCTAGAAACGATGCTGAGCCGGCAGCAGAGATTTCGAGCGCCTCTGCCCTTATTTCAGGCCTACACCAACAAAATGGATGATAGTGGTGCAGGCTCTGGCCTTCTGTTGGAGGAAGCGTGGTCTCCTCAGGCTTCAGACAGGACTGGTAGATCCCCAGTCAAGCCAAGGTCTGCCAGCCTTGCAGCAGCAGCAAAGATCAAGGCTAAGGCTAGGGCCCAGAAAAAATCCTCCAGAGCGGAGGAGAGGGCTGCACAACAGAGACAGAAGGCCTTAGATAAGGAGTTTGCTAGAGCAAAGAAGGGATCCAAGGGGCGTAGTCACCCTGCTCACAAAATGGCCGACAATCCAGTTGCGCACCACTCCCTGAGACCACTTTGCAACAGGGGCATCAGGTGGAACACCAAGTGATAACTGCTAGGGCCTGGTCTCCAATGGACGTTAGTGACCAGTTAGGACAAGGCGGACTGTTAGGGCTGGCTAGAAAGACTGGACTTTCTACTCATTCGATGCCACAGAACTCTGTGACAGCCACTGAGAGAGGACTGCCATTAGGGGGACATAAACATACCCCAGAGGCAGCGTTATCCCCAACAGCGGCAGGGCTCCGCCCGGGGGTATTTCAGGAGCAGCATATGCCTCCCTTTATGAGACAGTGGATTTCACAGGCGATCAGAGAGGGGATTGCTGAGGGACTACAACACAGCCAGCAATTGCCCATGCCTGTGCCAGGTCCTGCCATGCATACGGATCCTTGGGAGCCAGCAGAGGAGGCGGCAGGTTATCAGGGGCCCTATTCCCCGGGGCATTCTGCCCAGAGCCAATCTTCCATATCGGAAGGAGAGCTGCCGGGAGAGGGGGATTTTTCGGACTATGAACAAGACCCCCCCTGTAGGCCGGCCTTTAAGGGCCTGTTTAATCCAGCTCTCTTCAAGCCCCTGCTGGCCAAAGCGTGGAGCACTGCGCATCTGGGGAAGGACTCTGTTTTACAAGAGCCAACCTCAGAGTTGGGTGAGCAGGAGGATTTCCTATTTACTGAGCAGGCCGCTGAGACAGATACCATTCTGATTCCCAGGATGTTCCTGGATGTGATAAAGAGGCAGTGGGCCTCACCTGCCATAGCTTCCCGTCCCAGCGGCTCGGAGAACACGCTTTTCAGCGTGGACTCAGATTTACTGGAGTTGGTCCAGGTCCCAAAGGTGGATACATCGGTGGTGGCTTTAACCTCTTCTGTCCTACCACCGGACGCGGAGGATGCCTTGAAGGCTGAGGAATGGAAGGAGGAGTTGGCCCTTCGCAGAGCCCATCAAGCGGACTCCTGGGCGATCCGGGCCTCCACGGCAGCTTCCTTCTTCATCCGAGCATCGTTGCACTGGCTCAGACAACTACAAGCTTGGATACCATCGGAGGACCTACGGGCTCACCAGGACCTCTGCAAGATCATTGCTGCGGCCGAATACACCGCGGATGCGTCTCTGACTGCTGCCAAATTTTTGACGTGCGCCATTGCATCTTTGGTGACGGCACGTCGCATGCTGTGGCTGCGACATTGGCGCATGGACGCCAAGAACAAGTGGAAGTTGGCTGCCGCCCCTTTTGAGGGGGAAAGTCTATTTGGCTAGTCTCTGGACCCATTTTTAGTGGAGACCAGAGACAAGCAGAAGGTTCTCCCTATGCAGGGCAGGCGGGCAGATTTCCGCTCTTCGCCATACTTTAGACGGTCCTCCTACCGTCAGGGGGAGGCTGGGGCTAGCTTTCCCCATCAGCAGAGGCCCTTTCCTTCCAGGTCCAGCTACCAGACCGAGAGGTTGGGATTTGGCAGCAGAGGCAGACAGCAGCCACAGGGCAAACGCTCCTTTCGTGGCAACAATACCAAAGCATTCAGGTGACACAAGTGACATCGGGCCTCATCCCCCCCATTGGGGGCCGCTTCGGTCTCTTTTCGGAACATTGGGAAGAGATCACAATGGACGCCTGGGCCAGGGAGACAAATCAGGGCTCTCCCTAGAATTCCTCTCCTCTCCCCCGAGGTTTTTCCTCTGCTGTCCCATTTCCAGAGACCCTGCAAGAAGGGAACTCATGGAATTGGCTATCCAGCATTTGCTGGGTATTCGGGCCATTCAGCCAGTTCCGCCGGACCAGTGGGGGATGGGCTTCTATTCAATTTTGTTTGTCATACCAAAACCCTCGGGGTGGTAGTGGAGGGCAATTCTGAACCTCAAGGGATTCAACCAGCATCTGGTCTACAGAAGATTCAAGATGCACTCCCTTCGTTCCATTCTGGACGGAATCCGGGAGGGGGACTTCTTGGCTTCTGTAGATCTCATGGAGGCATACCTCCACGTCCCTATTCGTCCAAGTCACAGGCAATTACTGAACTTTTGTTATGCCGGGCACCATTTCCAATATGCAACCCTCCCGTTCGGCTTGGTGTCGGCCCCTCGGGCATTCACTAAGATCATGGCTGCACTAGCTGCATACCTCAGGGCTTTGCCCATTCGGATTCAGTGCTATTTGGACGACTTGCTAATCCAGGTGTCCTCCCGGCTGCAGGCGGAAAGAGATATAAGCACGACAATCCGGATCCTCCGGGATCACGGGTTCTCAGTCAACCTGGACAAAGGTCACTTTGTACCCATGACAAGACTGGTGCACTTAGGGGCAATCATAGACACACTTACTAGGCAAGTCTTTCTTTCCCAGGAGCGGCAGGACAGTATCAGGGCCTTGACAGGCCAGATTCGAACAGACAGAGTAGCACCTTTGGCGTCACTGTCCCAGCTCCTGGGAAAAATGGTATCTTGTATAGACATTGTGCCATGGGCACGGTTCCATGCCAGGCCACTCCAGTGGTTCCTGCTTCCATTCCAGAGGGTGGGCCGCAGCACCTCGACGACAAGGGTCCAAGTACCGCCGGGGGTGCTTCGCTCATTCCGCTGGTAGGGGTCCCGAGCCATCACATGGGGCTGTTTCTACAGGGAACCGGACAGACTGACGATCACATCCGATGCCAGCCTCTTCGGCTGAGGGGCCCAATTCGGATCCCAGGTAGCCCAGGGGTGGTGGACACAACTGGAGCTCCAGCACAACATAAATTGGCTGGAGCTCAGGGCGGCCCACTTGGCCCTCGGGGCTTTCCAGCAGGGGGTTTCGGGACGGCATGTCCTCCTCCTAATGGACAATGTGGCCACCAAAGCCCACGTCAACCGGCAGGGGGGGACCCGGTCAAAGTCCCTCATGACGGAAGCAGAGACATTGTGCCGGTGGGCAGAGACTCATCTGTTATCAATCAGGGCAGAGCATATTGCGGGAATTTCCAACGTGCAGGCGGACTGGTTGAGCAGGGCCACTGTCAATCAGTCGGAGTGCCTGCATCCCAGTCTATTCGCAGAACTATCAGATCGGTTCGGCCTTCTGATTCTGGATCTATTTGCCTCTCCGTCGAACTCTCACCTTCCCAGGGTTCTTTGCAAGGTTCCCAGCTCCGGGGGCAGAAGAGGTAGATGCACTACGATGCCCGTGGCCCAAGGGTCTCTTGTATACCTTCCCCCCTCTTCCCCTGATTCCAGGGTCATCAGGAAGGTGCTGTCGGACAGGGCGGAGGTCCTGTTGGTAGGTTCCCACTGGCCCAGACGGCCGTGGTTCACCGATCTGGTCGACCTGTCCATCGCCAGACCGTGGAGGATTCCCCCAGAGAGAGTCTCCCTCAGCCAGGGTCCCATCATCCATCCGGAGCCTCAGTGGCTCCAGTTGACCGTGTGGCGGTTTAGCGGAGGCTCCTGAAGCGGGAGAAGTTCTCCAATAGAGTCATCCGGATGATCCACGTGGCCAGGCGGCCTTCTACCACTCGCATTTACAATGCAATGTGGAAGACTTTCAGTGACTGGTGTGCCAGGGACCATATAGATCCTACCTTGGTCTCAGTGGCGGATGTGCTGGAGTTTTTGCAGGAAGGCCTGGAGAAGGGGCTATCCCAGAACACTTTACGATGCCAGGTCGCTGCTTTAGCTTCGGTTTTGCGGGTGGGGGACTTAGGCTCCCTGGCTCCACACCCCAGGGGGCGAGCCTTCCTTAGGGGTGCCTCCAATTTAAAGCCCCCAGTGATGCACCGCTACCCCACCTGGGATTTGACCAGGGTGTTGTAGGCCCTTACCAAGGCAGCATTTGAACCCTTAAGAGAGGCCAGCCTGTGTCTCCTCTCGTACAAGGTGGCTTTCCTAGTGGCCGGCATGTCTGCCAGACTGATTTCAGAGTTGGCGGCATTATCGGTGAGAAAGGACCTTTGTGTTTTTCATCTGAACAGGGTAGTTCTGCGGTTGGACCCTGCCTTTCTTCCAAAGGTTAACTCCTTGTTTCACCGAGCACAGGAGGAGATCTTGCCTGATTTCTGTCCAAGACCTCAGCACGCCTTGGAGCAGACATGGCATACCCTGGATGTTAGGAGGGCCCTCCACATTTACATTGCGAGAACCACTTCCATCAGGAAGACCGAGTCCCTGTTCGTCTCCTTTCAGCCATCAACTCTGGGCCACAGGGTGACACCTTCCACAGTGGGTCGTTGGCTACGGGCGTGTATTGCCCGAGCCTATGAGCTTCAGGCTCTCCCGGTGCCTCGAGGGATCACGGCACACTCAACTAGGAGCGCAGCCACAACGGTGGCCTGGGCTACGCAGGCATCTGTAGAAGAAATTTGCCAGGGGGCAACTTGGATTTCCCCGTCACCATTCATCCGCCACTATAGAATGGACTCATTTGCTTCTGCTGAGGCAGCCTTCGGCAGGTGTGTCCTGCAGCAAGTGCATGAAGAAGCGGGGACTCAGGACCAGAGCAGAACCCGCCCGTAGGACAGCCAAGCTTTGGTATGTCCCATCCTGGACTCTCCCATCGATACTATGGAGAAGGGGCGTTGGTCTTACCTGATACGCCCTTTCTCATGGTGATCGACGGGATAGTCCAGTCCCGCCCGGTGGACTGTCTGGTCCAGATTCCGGGTGGAGATACGTTTGGACTGGAGGCGGACTACAGGATTCACTTCATCTTCAAGAAGGTCTACACGATTCGCTTCGCCTTCGTTTTCAACAGGGGACCATTACCAGGGAGGCGTGTCCTCGGAATTTCAACTCAGTCAATAGAGCTACAAGGCTAGAGCAATACATCCTGGACTCTCACGTCGATCACCATGAGAAAGGGCGTATCAGGTAAGACCAACGCCCCTTCTCGCCTCCCCTAAAAAATAGCACTGAAGTGATATCACAGTGAAGGAAATGTAACTTCAGATCAAGGTGGAAAAGTCAAATATCAGGCATAGAGATTCATTCCAGGTGAAGTTTATAATTCTTGAAAGCACTGTTTTTGATCAGAGTTCTAAACCACTGAATTTTGAGTACACTACTGAAAACGGAGGTAAATCTATTCATCAACATATAGAGTTTGCTCAATAGATGATGATGTTTTTCAACGTCAAGGAAAGTTTTATGCTTGGGAATTCCCAGTATCAATAAAAGAGAATATTTGTAGCTCAGGGTTGAAATGAGGGTTCCTTGGTACTCTCTGAACTTGGTTGTTTTCTTGCTAGCACAGATGATGTTACCTAGTTTGGGTAATGAAACGTCTGCAAGAAAACAACCAAGCTCAGAGAGCACCAAGGACTCCGATTTTCATGAATAGGCAGAAGTAGATCTGGAAAAGGACAGGGAGTGGGGGACTTGAGTGTTTGGGTAATAGCCTAGTAGCCTTGATGTTATGGGTTTGACTTGGGGAGGGATGATGACACAATCAGTTGGGAGGCAAAACAATTCTCTTTCTTGCAAATATATGTGTGTTACCCATTTGCCTCTTACAGTATGTTCTACTTTAGCTTGTTCTAATTTTGGCCCTTTCCTTGATGGTTCTTGAAACGGGTGGCCAGATCTCTCTTTTTTCTCACCCTGTCCTCAAGTCAGTGGCTGCATCGGGGTGGTGATGACTGTCAGTGACCTCTACTATTGCCTACGCTTTGGATGGGAGGAGATCAGCCCCTCTCGCTAATGCTTCCTTTTGCTTTTTCATTGCTCTGGAACAGCTGGGGAAACAAATGTGACAGTCACTAGCAGGACCAAGCCAGATGTTTTGAGGAAACAAGAATTGTTCTGATCATATTAACCATTGTCATATTTGCTCCCACACTGCTGCAGATCTTTGACTGTGGCAGGGCTGTTTTGATTCAGCTTTAGCTTTCTAGATAACAGCTCCTGTCACTGCTACTCTGGTTCTGTGATCTGCTAGTAGCACAGGCTCTAGGGTTTGAGGCAGGGGTGAAATTTAAATTTTTCCCCCACCGGTTCTGTGGGCGTGGCTTGGTGGGCGTGGCAGGGGAAGGATACCGCAAAATCTCCATTCCCACCCCACTCCTGGGGGAAGGATATTGCAAAATCTCCATTCCCTCCCCACTCCAGGAGAAGGATAGTGCAAAATCCCCATTCCCTCCCCACTCCTGGGGGAAGGATATTGCAAAATCTCCATTCCCTCCCCACTCCAGGAGAAGGATACTGCAAAATCCCCATTCCCTCCCCACTCCTGGGGGAAGGATATTGCAAAATCTCCATTCCCTCCCCACTCCAGGGGAAGGATATTGCAAAATCCCCATTCCCTCCCCATTCTGGGGCCAGCCAGAGTTGGTATTTGCCGAACTATTCAAAATTTCCGTTACCGGTTCTCCAGAACCTGTCAGAACCTGCTGAATTTCACCCCTGGTTTGAGGATAATGACTAATGTTCTTGGGTTTCATCAAAGATTCCACATTCCAGCTAAAATGCTCCATCAGCCTCTCCCCCCCCCTCCCTTTGGTTCTTCTCCTTTCTTCCTCTCTCTTTTCTTCCAGGGTGCTACCACGATTTCTCTTTGATGGTTAAAAAAAAAATAAGGTCATCAAACAAACTATGGTCAAGGCCCTGAAAGGAAATAAGAGAGAGAAGGTCATGGACTTTCCTGATACTGCACAATCTCGCTCATAATTAGCGCTCTATTTATTACAAAGATTTCTGTTTTTCAATAAATATTTAAAGAAAATGTTCACTGATTCTTACTGTCTTGCTTGTTTTGATTTAAAGCCATGAAAAAAAAAAAACGTAGCCTGGAATTGTCTGCTTCCAGGATGAAATATGGAGTAGTACAATTGCATAAAAACAATTTAAAATGGCTGAATGTCAGAAGCCCACAGTGATGACTCAATTAATGTAAAATTCATCTTCATATATCTGCCTCCGTAAGAGTACAGTAGACCAGTATTTTTCACTGTGACCCATCAGTTTCAAAGAAGGGAAAGTGAAGTTTGTTGTTTTGACAGACAGTGATGGTAAAGCTGAATTCTGGTAAGGAAGCTCTTCATTATGATATTATTGTACTTCATATCACATACATATGTACATAGAATTTCTATTCCAAGGGTTATTTTTAACTAAAAAGTTGTATAATACTGTGGACACGAAAATAAAGTTCTTTTGTTTGCCTGGGTTTCATTGGTCAACTTGCAGCCAATTCTTTTGTGCATATTTGGCAATATTTCCTAATACTTTGATAGGTCTCTTTAATAGAAATTAATTGGAAAAAAACGATTATTTGGACAATTTTTTTTTACTTTTCCTCATGGTGTATTGCCATGAGTCATTCTTCGATATACTATTAGATCATTGTTTGATATAAACCAATAACAAAACAATATTCCAGTTCTGTGTGATGGGCATTTTGAATCTAACTCTTTGTTTTTCTAGATTGTTCACAAACAGCACATTAATAGACTTTCTCTGTCAAAAAACAAATATGCTCAGACACTGTGAAATTATCCACAGTTATCTTTTTCTCTAATATGTTTTAGCAAGATTCCTCCTTTTTCTTCTTTTGGTTCATCACTTTAATAAGTAAGCATGATCTGTGTTGTAAACATTATTTTGCTATCCCCTCTTTCAGTGCTTAAACTGATTAATGTTCAATGTATTATTTATTATTATTGATCTGCCTACCAACTTACCTATCCCAAATGGTTAGTTAATGGCTTTAACGATTTTGTATTTCAGGCCACTTCTAGAAATTACAAAATGGAGCTTTCTTTATAAGAATTCAGATGGCATGTTTTTGCTATTAATTCTCTTATTTGGGTACAGAAAATTAATTTTACTATTTAAATTAGGGATGCTCCATTTTCAAACTAAATGGTTGGGAATTAAGGATACATGCCACAGACCAACAAGATTGATACCACTGTTACATATTTTTGTGAAGAATAACTTTTCTCCTGGCTTATTTGTTGTTGTTTTAAATTATAGTTTTAAGGTATTTGGTAGCATATTTATAGACAAAAAATGCTTTTCTATAAATTGTTGTGAGAAGAGAGCCATATGGCCATAGATTGTCTTAGAGGAAGGAATTCAGGAAGGAAACTCAATTGCTGTTCCAAATAATATTTATTTTCTTTGGAACCAAAATATCCAGATTTTATTGATTTCCTTTTTAGCTGTTGCAATTGTACATGAGGAGGGAGAGGGAAGGAGGGAGGGAGGGAGGGAGAGGGGGGGGAGAGAGGGAGAGAGAGAGAGAAAATCCAATTATTTTTTTAAGTGCCAGGATAGAGCATAAATACTGAGCAGATTTTGTTTAGGTAAAGTGGGAAATTGTCCCCCTTGTTAGGACTCTGTCCAAACGGTTGGGTTGGTTAATATAAACAAGCCACAAATCACTGTTTAATGTATATATGTAATATGGCTTTAAATGCATTGGTGCATTCTGACTGGCAGTAACGGCCATAAGAGGGAGCCAGAGAACATGGTTAGCTTTCTCTTTTGCTGATTCATTGCTGAGTGACTTCGTGTCTAAAAGTAAGCTCTGTGTGTAGCTAACTATCTGTGATAGTAAAGAACTCTTTGTTTGCTGATTAAGACAAAGAAAGGCTGGTAAGAAGACTACTGTACTTCTGAATACTGACTGATAGAACGTGTATGATTCGGACTGTTATTTGGACTGTGCTATTTCTTTAAGTAAACTCCTTTTATACACTTTAACGTATCTGTGTATTGACTGAACCATGATTCATATCTACTGCAACATTACGGTTCACTGTGCAAGCCTTCAGAAGCAGAGGTTACTCTGCACAATTCCTTAACACCCCTTATAATATAAGGAATGAAAAAAAAATGTAGGTGCATTATCCAATTTGAGTTGACCATTCTGATGGGGTTGACTAAAATGATAATTTGACAATCTTAAGTGAATTGCAGTTTGTTTTAAGAGAAGTTATCTGAGTTGTACATAATACTAGAACGAATGCATTGGAATTTATAGTGATTTGATATTGCCATTCACCAGAAAAGAATGTTGCCAAAACATGGCAGACAATGAATGACATGGACATTCTAATGTTATTTCTTAAGTGAGTAATTACGCCATCCATTAAGAGAGCTTTGAAAAACAGCATTAACCAACAATTGAGGAATGGTTAGTAAAGATGGTGGAATTTGCGGAGATTGCTAAATTAACTTATTTCATCCAAGAAAAAAAAAACAATGTCTACATTTATGCCTGACTGGAAACAGCTTAGAGACTTTTTGCATGAAACGGAATTTAAAAAAAAAAAAAAATCTTACAATATGTGATTTTGATGATTAAAAAAAAAAGACTGGATAATAGAAAAAGGAGCTTTTCTTTTTGTAATCAGAGTAAGAGATGATTTGCTGACATTGTGAACTGCTCAGAGAGGGCGGTAAAGCACCATGGAGCGGTATATAAGTCTAAGTGCTATTGCCATTCTACCTTAGGGATCCCTGTCTTTACCATTGCCCTTGCTGGTGAGCATCGATGCTGCTTGATAAGCATAGAAATAAAAGCAGGGATCGCCATGATGAGAGTCAGCGAGGGGTGAGAGAGAGAGAGAGAGAGGCAGATAAGGGGGAAAACCCCTTCCCCGTCTTTCACTCCCCCAAGAACTGCTACCCCACCTGGTGGCAGAGCAGCATTTGTGTGTGTGTGTGTGATCTGGTCTTCCAAGATATAATAAAAGGATCACACTGCAGTTTTCCACTTTTGTCTTATTTATGGGGTGACACAGTGGTTAGAATGCTGTATTGCAGGATAACTCTGCCCACAGCCAGGAATTCGATCCTGACCAGCTCAAGGTTGATTCAGCCTTTCTGAGGTCTGTAAAATGCGGACTCAAATTGTTGGGGGCAGTTGGTTGAGTCTGTAAACCGCTCAGAGAGTGCTGTAAAGCACCGTGCAGCAGTATATAAGTTTAAGTGCTATTGCTAAACTTAATTCCCATGTTCCTGAGAAAGAACTCCCAGAATATCACTATATAACCCTATCTTCCAGGGGTTGATTGATGCACATTTTTTAAAACAAGTGAACTTGTGTAACTGAGTCCAGCTTTTAGTTCTGTGGTTTCATTAGTGGCAATTGATCCTGTGTTCTTGTCACAAGAGAGCTTGCCACCGTAAATCACCACCTATGGCATAACAGAGCATCTGATCCTCTACATTTGGAACAATGGCATTTTAATGTGATCCCTTAAATAGTTGCATAAAGGAGAGGGGTCCTTGGTGCTTTCTGAGCTTGGTTGTTTTCTTGCAGACATTTCATTATGCAAACTAGGTAACATCATCAGTGCCAGTGATGTTCTAGTGATGCTGGTATGGTATGGTATGGTATGGTATGGTATGGTATGGTATGGTATGGTATGGTATGGTATGGTATGGTATATGGTATGGTATGGTATGGTATGGTATGGTATGGTATGGTATGGTATGGTATGGTATGGTATGGTATGGTATGGTATGGTATGGTATGGTATGGTATGGTATGGTATGGTATCTAGTGATGCTGGTATGGTATGGTATGAAACAAACTGTTTCAACTCCTACCCTCAAAATGACGCTATAGAGCACTGCACACCAGAACAACTAGACACAAGAACAGTTTTTTCCCGAACGCCATCACTCTGCTAAACAAATAATTCCCTCAACACTGTCAAACTATTTGCACTACTATTAATCTTCTCATCGTTCCCATCACCCATCTCCTCCCACTAATGACTGTATGACTGTAACTTTGTTGCTTGTATCCTTACGATTTACATTGACTGGTTCCTAATATGATTTGATTGCTTATTTGTACCCTATGACTATCATTAAGTGTTGTACCTTATGATTCTTGACGAACGTATCTTTTCTTTTATGTACACTGAGAGCATATGCACCAAAGACAAATTCCTTGTGTGTCCAATCACACTTGGCCAATAAATAATAATTCTATTCTATTCTATTCTATTCTATTCTATTCTATTCTATTCTATTCTATTCTATTCTATTCTATTCTATTCTATTCTATTCTATTCGTTTGGATAATGAAATGTCGGCAAGAAAACAAGCAAGCTCGGAGAGCACCAAGCACCCCTCATTTCAACCCCGAGCTACAAATATTCTCCTTTGTCGGTAGTTGCATAAAATAAGCAACGACAGGTAGTCCTCGACTTACAACAGTTCGTTTAGTGACCGTTCAAAGTTACAACGATAAGTGACTTATGACCATTTTCATAGTTTCAGCATCCCCATGACCATGTGATCAATATTCAGATGCTTGGCAACTGGTTCATATTTATGACCTTTGCTGTGTCCCAGGGTCATGCAATCCCCTTTTTACGACCTTCCGACAAGCAGAGTCAATGGGGAAGCCAGATTTCGCTTAACAACCAGGTTGCTAACTTATCCACTGCAGTGATTCACTTCACAACTGCAGCAAGAAAAGTCGTAAAATGGAGCAAAAACTCACTTAACAAACGTCTCACTTTACAACAGAAATGTTGGGCTCAGTTGTGGTCGTAAGTCGAGGGCTACCTGTATTTTAATTAATTAATTAATTAATTTCTATGGCCGCCCATATCAACCAAGTGACTCTGGTTACTTACAGTTCTAAAAATACTGGGTTTCAGGGTGGGAAGGGCGAGGCTGAGGGTGGAAAAGATGCTTTATTGTACATTCTCCACTTACAAAAACAATGCATAGCTCCCATAGGAAATGGGCCATCGTGATGTTCATTTATTTATTTATTTATTTATTTATTTATTTATTTATTTATTTATTTATTTATTTATTTATTTATTTATTTATTTATTTATTTATTTATTTATTNAGATGCTTTATTGTACATTCTCCACTTACAAAAACAATGCATAGCTCCCATAGGAAATGGGCCATCGTGATGTTCATTTATTTATTTATTTATTTATTTATTTATTTATTTATTTATTTATTTATTTATTTATTTATTTATTTATTTATTTATTTATTTATTTATTTATTTATTTAAATTTATATTCCGCCCTACTCCAGTGAACTTGGATATCACTTCCTCATTTTCCTC
>QLTV01003646.1:2045278-2062274 GCA_003457575.1 Thermophis baileyi
GCCTTCCCCCGCTGGTGTGCGGGAAGGGCCATCGATCCCACTCAGGCTTCCTTCCGACCGGTTTTGGAATTTTTACAGGAGGGCCTGACAAAAGGGTTGTCACCCAACACTCTACGTAGACAGGTTGCAGCCCTGTCTACTGTCTTAGCTGGGGAGGGCGGTCTACCTCTCAGTCACCATCCCAGAGTAAAGGGTTTCCTCCGAGGAGCGGCTAACCTCCGTCCTCCCATAGTGCACCGCTACCCTTCATGGGACTTCCCCTTGGTCCTGCAGGTGCTCACGGCTGACCCCTTCGAGCCCCTCAGGTCTGTTAGCCTCCGCCTCCTGACCCTCAAGGTTCTCTTTCTGGTGGCAATAACCTCCGCCAGACGTATCTCAGAATTGTCTGCCCTGTCCGTGCGGGAAGACCTTTGCATCTTTCATCAGGACAGGGTCGTCCTGCGGTTGGACCCATCCTTTCTGTCCAAAGGTCAACTCCTGGTTCCACCGGGCCCAGGAGGTTATTTTGCCGGACTTCTGTCCCGGGGCTTCACACCCCCGGGAAAGACGTTGGCATACCTTGGATGTTAGGAGGGCCCTCCGCAGGTACATCAAACGCACCAAACCTTTCAGGCGGTCAGAGGCGCTTTTTGTTTCCTTCCTGCCATCCTCCTTGGGGAGGAAGGTGTCGTCCGCCACCATAGGCCGCTGGCTGAAGGCTTGCATTACGACCGCTTATAATCTGCGGGCTGTTTCGCTTCCCGGTCACGTTACAGCCCATTCCACTAGGAGCGCTCCCACCTCAGCTGCCTGGTCCACCCAGGCCTCGATTTTGGACATTTGTAGGGCTGCCACCTGGTCTTCTCCTTCGCCCTTCGTTCGCCATTATAAGATCGATCAATATGCTTCGGCTGAAGCGTCCTTCGGACGGAGGGTCCTGCAAAGTGTAGTTGCCACCCCTGCCACTATGGGCCCTTCAGTTCCCCCCCCCCTGGGGACTTAGCTTGGGTATGTCCCACACGTGACTACTCCTACCATGTGGACCGGAAAATGAACGTTGGTTCCTACCTGATACGTTCCTTTTCGGTCCTTGGTAGGAGTAGTCACTCCCGCCCGTTGTACAGGTCTGGGCCCGGTCCCGGGGTGGTGACTTCTCTTTTTCAGGTACCTTCCTTGGCCTTCTTCGTTGCAAAAACTTGACTTCCCAGGCGAGCGAAGGGGAGTGGCCAGCCAAAATTGAAACAATCTCAGTCTCCAGGCAGATGGAAGATTAACCCACACGTGACTACTCCTACCAAGGACCGAAAAGGAACGTATCAGGTAGGAACCAACGTTCATTTTCATTTTCCATCTTGCATTTCTCTGTGAGTTAACCACAGGTCACATTTTACCACTGTGTTCTTTGACAGCTACTTGGACATATCATCAATGCTTGTCATTTCTAATTGTTCAAAAACAGCAGAGGGAAAATCAGTTTTATGCCTCTGTGTCAAGCTAACTCTCCTATGAAGTTTACTCTGCCTATTATGTTACTCTGTTGTGTTAAATGAGACAATGCCACCTACTTGGAGCCTACATTTCTAAATATCACTGGTTAATGATGCTAAAGCATTTGGGACAGACTTCTTCTTCTCTTTTTAAAAGGAGCAATAAAGAGATCTGGGGGTCCCCTTAATGCTTTCCAATACTACTTTTATTACTTTTGTTTCGGTTCATTGTTCATTCCCTCATCACCTACAGCTTTGGTGTTGTTCCGTTTTTCTTAAAACTGGCAGCATTACAGTGTTATTAGGCAGCCCATCGGATCTGGCTCAGATCTGGCACGGAGGACAAACCATTGGAGATACAAGCTCCATTGAACACAGCATGTGTGGATTCTTTTTTTTTATGGTCTCCTTTCAAAAACAGTCAGAAAGGAGTAATTCACACTAGGGGACATTTTGCCGAAAGTAACCCACTGGAGTTGATTGTACTGCATAAGCTGTTGCTGTATGTATTATTATTGAATGTAGACAGTGTATTGAAAGTGTTTTATACTTGGTCAGCAGTTTTGTGGGGCTACATATGAGCTGGACAAAATGTTAATATGCTGGAAGAGTCTCTCCTTTCTCTTTTATGGACCCACCTGTAGACAGATTTACTCAATGTCTTACAAATCTCAGTCCAGCATTCAGTCTGTTAGTAGAGCAGCTGGATACAGCAAGTAAAATTAAAGTACCACTTAGAGATGCTTCTTTAATCTCTTGCCTTGTTTTCCAATGGTATAAGAGCCTTCAGCGCTAAATTAATATTTTAGGATGCGTTACATATTCATATTTGTATGGTATGATTGCACTGCCTGGCTAAAGTCTGTTGAATTTTTAAAACATACTTTTATGCTTTTGTGTACTGCCTTGGAAATCCTTTCATCAAATTATTTAGGCTGAAATGAACATTTATGTGGATGTAAGTCCCTTTGAACTCAATACAGATTCTGAGAATGATAGAAACATACGGTGGAAATGACTCCTGGGTTCAATTTCTGTTCTGAGCAATAATTCATATTAAAACATCCATGTCAGGTGGCTTTCTGGACTGTGCACAAATATGTCTAGCCTAGGTCTAGATCTAAACTAGACCTAGGTCTAAACTGGGCCTAAGGCTAGTTTAATGAAAAGAAGGACTAAAGGTGGCAGGATAACAGTGTTCCAATATCTAAGGGGCTGCCACAAAGAAGAGGGGATCAAGCTATTCACCCAAAGGCAGGACAAAAAGCAATGGGTGGAAACTAATCAAGGAGAGAGCCAACCAAGAATTAAGAAACAATTTCCTGACAGTAAGAACAATTAACCAGAGGAATAACTTGCCTCCAGAAGTTGTGAGTGCTCCAACACTCGAATATGTTAAGAAGAGATTGGACAATCATTTTTCTGAAATGGTATAGGGTTTCCTGCCTGAGCAGAGGGTTGGACTAGAAGATCTCAAAGGTCCCTTCCAACTCTCTTATTCTATTAGGGGACCTTATCACATATTGACACACTGCCAAACTATTCTTACTATTTAGTATTTTCCCCCCTAATATTCAATTGTAACTTGACAATGACATGGTCTACCTTCAGGTACTCTTATATATCCCTCTATTCTCAACTCCAAGACTCAACATACGAGTTTGCCAAATTTAACCTTGTGGGGCTTAGTTTCAAGTCTCTGTTCTATTAACCCATTCTCAATTTGTTGGAATTCTTAAAATATGGCACCCAGAATTGGCATGGTCATTTACTTATATAGTGAAACTTTGGGAACCCATGAAAGAGAAACTGTGCTGAATTAATAACCTCAATCACACAGATATTCTTTTAAAAAAGAAAAGAAAAAATAGCTGTATACTTTGAAAATAAATTCATTACTTTCAGTCAAGATTCGAGGATGCCAACAGCTATAATAGGTCATTTTCTTTCATATAATTCCTTTCTTCCTCCACAGTAAATAACACCTTGCTGAGTTGTGTTGAAGCATATCGACTTATCCTTGTTAAGGTGGTTGTGAAGTTGTTAATTACTGTGAAGAAGCTTAGATATTAATGGAATTTTATATGCTTATCATCCATTGGCGCTGAGATTTTTTTTAAAGGGGAAAAGGTAATTTAATATATTATTATTCACTTTCTTTTTAATTTTGAGTTTGCAGAGAACTTTTTTTTTGTTCTTCCTTCCACCTTCTGTTACATTATTAATAAAGAACGATGTGCTGTAATCTGGGTGGAGAAGAGTGGCCTTTTGAAATAACCGTATTAAAAATGAATAAAGTAAGAAAATATCATTATTAGTATTTATAATCAACTTTTTCATTGGCCAGTGTCTGCTATCACATAGTGCTGTAGGAAGTTAGCACCTACCCCCCTCCTAGAGGAATAAAATATTTTAGGAAATATTAAAAAGGGCAGAATCTTATATGGATGAGAAAATAGAGAAACATGTTTTTAGGCAGAAAATAGACTAACTCTTAATAGCCCCCACCTTTGTCAATGGACCATTAAGCCTGAGCCCAACTCACTCATTCCCCCACCTTTGTCAATGGGCAGTCTATACTACATAACAAAGATAGGATTAGCCCTCTGCCCATCTCACCACATGGCACCTGGGAAGATTGCATCAGCCAGCACTCAAAACTCAAGCCTGGTAGGACACAGAACAAATCCTACAGAGTTAGCTAAGACCCCCGCCCCCTGGGAGTCTGACAGCCAATGGGATACATTTCTTATACAGGAACAGGAAACTCTTAAGGTGGGGCCCAACAGAGAGTATAAAAAAACTCAGGGACTCTCAGCATCTCGCCCCTTCTCTTCTTCTTCTTCAACATCTTTGAGGCATGTGATCCCCCTTTTCCCCAGGACCTCAGACCATGTGGTCCTGCTGTCCACCATTAAACCATCTTTCCAAGCAGTCACCATGCTTCCACTGTCTTTTTCCCCACTTGGAACCGAACCCAGAAGGATATTCCTTACAACAGTGCCATGACAACATTAGATAGCAGTCATCGAAACAATGGGTCACAGGATCAATATACTGTACGATACAGAAGATTCAAGGTGTTGGTTATTACCTTTAAAGCCCTATATGGCTGAGGGCCAGCTGGTGGGCCCGCGGGGGAGGGCCTTCTCTGTGGCTGCCCTGGCCCTCTGGAACCAGTTACCTCCTGAGATCCGGACCACCCCCACCCTGCTGGCCTTCCAGAAAGCTGTGAAGACCTGGCTGTTCCGGCAGGCTTTGGGCCGTTGATCTCGCCTCTGTAATTTGGCACGATCCAGCCACGAAACGGTGTGTATGGGTTTTTAGTTGTTGTTGAATGTTTTTAATATGTTTCTTGTTAATAGTTTTTATATTTTTATCATGTTTTTATTGTAAGCCTCCCAGAGTCCTCCGGGAGTTGGGCGGCATAGAAATAAAACTAACAGATAACAGATAACAGAAGATCAAATACTTTATTTGATCTTTTATTCTGATTAAGAAGAAGGCAATGTTTTAAGTTTTCCCATTATTGTAAAAAGATTAGTGCTTACATCTAATCTCTGCAGGGGCAATGGATCTGGTGCATAATTTGCTCCAAAAGATTATTGAATCCTTATGGATTTCTAGAAGTCAACGTTTGTCCCACCAGTGACTCTAGCCGTTGTTTCATAACAGGAACTGGGGACTTGATAGGACACTTGGCATACCTGAGCTTCCTTTCTGATCAGAAATGGTCCTAGAGTAACTTTAGAAGCCCAAGTGCAGGTGGAGGAAAATTTGACTCAAATCTCATATTTAATTTAATTTAATTTAATTAATTGTATTTCTATGCCGCCCAACTCCCGAAGGACTCTGGTAGATCACATAGCCCATTTAAAGTTGTGTGCTGTGAAGCAGAAAAAGTACGTTTCCTAGACATATTCTGATTGCAAGCTTAATTTACTGCGATGTTTTCGGGGGTGAGGGAACTGCCCCAAACCTCTGCCTCCTTCTGTTATCAGACTCTTCAATTATGGTGGCTTCTTGTAATTCGGGATCGTTGGTTTTTTCAAAGGTAGAATCTTTTACATGCAGCCTATTTTGGATGTCAGCAATGACAACAGAGTCAATTATGGAGATGCCTAGTAATTCAAGAACAGTGTCCAAATAGGACTATGGTGGTGTTGGTTGTGGAACTGAGGTGACTTGAAATATTGCTGTCTGCTTACCTTTCTGTGTGGGAGATGTTGGAGGGACAGGAGTTTTGTTGTTCTTTGCGTCCATTTGCATTGGTAGGGAGCACTCAATTTTTTTCATTCTTCCAAGTTCGGAGTCCCAGGAGGAAGACAAAGACCCTGCAGAAATTGTTGCTGCACCCTGGGTCCAATTAATCAGTGGGTTGGTCTTTTCACAGGGCCACCAACCTTTTCCCACTCTTGTTTCCACCTCGACATCCAAATCCTCCATTTCATCAGGGCCCCCTTTTCCAGGATGCCACTGAAACTTTAGTCCAGTGTGCCAGCCCAGTCCAGTTAGCCACTTCTCTGTCCCAAGTGTCAGCTCAAAATGGAGAGATGCATCAGTGCCACAGTTGTCTACCTGCTTCCTCCATTCAACTGATATAACTTCAATCTCCAGCCAGATGTTGCTTGTCAATAGAGCAAAAAAAAACAGCTGATCCACAGACCATCACTGGCTTTCAGGTTTTCCACAACCAGGAAGCATGGTCCAGGATGGAATTACAGTTGCATTCCACTGCTGACCTCCACACATCAGTCCACCACACAGATGAACACATTCAGAGCTCTACCAGTTATTTGTGCTGCTTCTGTCCTGCTAACCTGAACCTTGCCCCGAACTGATGAGAGCTACCTGTATTTCTAAAGAAGTCTTCTTATAGGCCATTCTCCATCTTGGGTGGAGCCATCATTCAAGATGGGTTGTCCTCGTCCGTCAGCCAATGAGGACCGAGTCTGTCTTCTTTAATACTGGATCCGCCTTCTCCTATCCCCAGTTTAGACTCGGTCCTCAGTGGGGACGAACGAGGCAAACGTTACTCCATCTTGAACGTTGGAACGCCTTTTTGGCTGGATTTCTTCATGATAGTGTGAGGATTTCTCTGTGAGTTTTGCAGGGTCTCTGTTGCATCGAGACCATCGGACTCGGCGGGGCTTCGGCTCCGACCTGTTTGAAGGGGCTGAGGGCGCATTGTGGCATCGACCAGCTGGGACTCGCTCCGGGTCTGCCACTGGAGCTTCGTGCTCCCTTTCGTCCTTAAAGGACGTCGTGCGCAGGGTTGCTGGGGGCTTGTCAGCTCCGCAGCTTCAACGGCAGCGGCTGGACTCTGGGAAGCGCAACAGGAGTGCTAGAACCACGGGGAGAGAGATCGTATCATACGTCTCCCTTAATTGAGCCGTTCGCCTCAGCCACCTTATTGGGAGTCGGCAGTTAGGTAGGAGCCGTGGCGATCGAGCGGCAGCTCTCGCGCTCCTCCGACTCCGCCCCGGCCGTTTCCCGGGCATTCTGAGGAGCCTCAGGCTGTTCTCGGCACTTATCAGCTGTGAGGCGCGGGCCTATATCAGCTGTTGGGCGCTCCTCTGGGCCATTAGTTACGCCGATTTCCAGCCCTTTGAGCTTGCTCGGGCCAGCGACTGCCACGGAGATCCCTCAGGCCGGGGTTTACAGCAACGCTAACGGCCCTCAGAACTTGCTCAGGCTAGCGTTTCCAAAAGCGCCCACTTTGCCGCCATTTCTGGCGAGTACGTTGGGGCGACCATTTTGACGGCTGTCATCATCTCAAAATGGCGGACGCAGTTCCACATAAGGAGAAGCCGAGTGGAAAACGGTTGCGGAAAACAGACAGGCCCATACAAGAAGATGGTCTTACTCCTTCTTCGGGCCTCAATTCCACTGGCCTTCACCGGGGCTCGGCTGTAGTCTCTAAGGCTACTCAAAGAGCGGAGAGGCGGAGAGATAAGGCCCTACAGAAACTTATTAGTCGCTCCTCCAAGCGCTTGACAGCGGTACCCTCTCGCCCTCCCACCCTCAACACCTCGGGTGATGGCAGTAGGGCGGCTACGGGACAAGATCTTCTGGCCCTTGATGCCCTGGGGCCTCCCAGGGAGGAGTCTGATCTGTGGGGCCCAGCTGGTCTGAGCGGCGCTTCGATTCCGCCTCCCCCGGGGGGCACAGATTCCGGTTCCTCACTTGCGGCCCCTCCTCAGGGGGGCACCTTGCCAGTGTCCACGGGGCCAACTATTCCAATGCCTGCATTTGATCCCTCAGATCTCCAGAAGCTGATTGCAGCAGCCGTTCAACAGGGGCTTACTGCCGGCCTACAATCACTGGGGGGATCACTTCCTTGTGGACCCAGTTCCTCCGTCGATGCCCTTGGATTGCCCAACAGGGTGGGCCCTTCGGCTAGACTTCAGCCACAAGAGGACCTCTCAGAGGACTCGGATGAGGTGGAACAGGAGGCCTGGCTGGAGGAGACGGAGAGCCTCGCTCTGGAGTTGTCTGAGGATGAGGCCTTAGCTCCAGAACAACAACCGACTTCGTCTGGCCTGTTTTCCCCGGCCTTGTTCCGGTCCCTCCTTTATAAGGCGAGGGTTACAGCGGGGCTGGATGCTCCTACTCTGGAGGAGGAGGTCGGACAGGTATCATTCCACGACCCCCTTTTTTCCGAGGTCAAGCCTGAGACATCATTTGTACCGACCCCTCAGCTGTTCATTGATACGGTACAGAGGCAGTGGACCATCCCGGCGTCCGGGCCGACGCCGTCCTCCAATGAGCGGAAGTTTTTCAACGTATCACAGGCTTTCTCCGATCTCCTCTCGCCTCCGTCGGTGGATCCTCCCGTTCTGGGCCTTTATACACCCACAGCTATGCCGGGGGAATTGGAGGAGTTACTTAAGCCAGAGGATAAACGTATGGAGCAAGCTCTTCTCAAAAGTCACCAGGCGGCGGCCTGGGCCATCCGGGCGTCATCAACATCGTCCTTCTTCGCCAGGACTTCTCTTCTGTGGCTCCGACAGATCCAGGAGCAGATTCCGGCATCTGACATCAGAGCTCTGCAGGATCTGAACAAGCTGTTCGCGGCGTCTCAGTTTGTGGCGGATGCTACTTTGCATGCTTCGCGATTTGCAGCCAAAGCGATGGCGACTGCGATAGTAGCAAGGCGGATGCACTGGCTCCACCAATGGCCGGCGGATACCCAGCACAAGTGGAGGCTCGCGTCCGGTCCCATCAAAGGGCCGCTGTTGTTCAGGGAATCATTGGATCCCATATTGGTGGAGTCACGGGACAGGAAGAAAGTTCTCCCGTCGCTCTCCAGGAAGGGTAACTTCCGCCAGGCCCCCTTTTACCGTCGGCCCTTTCGGCAGACGGACCAGGGCCCTTTCTTCCCCTGGGCCCCGGGTCCCTTTGGAGCAAGGCCCCGCCAGGCGCAGGATAAGCCCGGGAGGGGGAGGCAGTCTAGACGCCCTTTCCGTGGGGGGTCGGGGTCCCGCCCCTTCAGGCGCTCCAGGTGGTGAGGGCCTGCCCCTCCCAATCGGGGGACGTCTGTCCCATTTTGCAGACATCTGGTTTCAGACTACCCAGGATGCCTGGGTGCGGCAGACAGTCCGTCACGGCCTTTCGCTGGAGTTTCTCTCCACCCCCCCCCGAGTTCCTTTCTCCGCTGTCCAGTGTCCGGGATTCTATCCAAAAGATCTCTGATGGATTCCGCAGTGCAACACCTGCTGGACATTAGGGCCATCCAGCCGGTACCTCGGGGTCAGCACGGACGGGGATTTTACTCCGTCTTGTTTGTGGTACCCAAGGCCTCGGGGGGTTGGAGAGCAATTCTCGACCTTAAGCGACTGCACAGGTACGTGGCGTATCGCAAGTTCAAGATGCACTCTCTTTCCTCCATCTTGGCTTGCTTACAAAAGGGGGACTTCATGGCCTCCCTGGATTTGACTGAGGCCTACCTGCATGTGCCTATCAATCGCCACTATCGGCAATTCCTCCATTTCGCCTATGCAGGTGGGCACTTTCAATACAGAGCCATGCCCTTTGGACTCTCCTCCGCACCTAGAGTATTCACAAAAATTTTGGCCGTCTTAGCGGCTCATCTTAGCTCTCTGCCGGTGCGCGTCCAGTGTTACCTGGACGATATCCTGGTGCACGCGCCATCGGAGGCCCTCGCGTTGCGCCACCTCCAGGTAACGGTCCAGATGCTCAGGCGGCATGGGTTTGAGATCAACCTCGAGAAGAGTCACCTGACTCCTTCTACCTCTATCCTTCATTTGGGTACTATTGTTGATTCCCTGGAGTGTAGGGTCTCCCTTTCCCAGGAGAGGCAGGACAGCATCAGACTACTGGTGTTGCAGATACGTCACCAACGCAGGGTTCCCTTGGCGCTATTATCCACTCTCCTGGGGAAAATGATTTCCTGCATCTCCATCACGCCTTGGGTGCGCCTACACTCTAGGGGACTCCAATGGTTCCTTTTACCCTTCCAGAAGGCGGGTCGAGGAACGTCACAGCTCAGGGTTATGGTGCCTCCCGCGGTTCTTCGGTCCCTCGTTTGGTGGAGGTCACCGGCCTTGGCAAGGGGCTCTCTCTTCGTCGACCCTCCTCGTCTAGTGGTTACCACCGACGCCAGTCTCTCAGGCTGGGGGGCTCACGCCCTGGATCTCATCGCCCAAGGTCGGTGGGGGAGTGCGGAGGCTTCCTGTTCGATAAATTGGCTGGAGCTCCGGGCCGTGTCCCTAGCCCTCCGACACTTTCGATGCCTGGTCGAGGGGAATCACGTCCTTGTGCTCACCGACAACATTACGACCAAGGCGCATGTGAACAGACAGGGGGGCACTCGCTCCAGGGCTCTCATGAGGGAGGCGCTGCACCTGGGGCTGTGGTCGGAACGTCACCTTCTGTACTTGACCGCGGACCATATCTCCGGGATCGCGAACTCGCAGGCGGATTGGCTCAGCAGGTCGGAGGTCGACCAGGCGGAGTGGCGTCTGCATCCTTCCCTCTTCCTCGAGATCTCGGAACGATTCGGCCAGCCGGAGGTGGACCTCTTCGCGACACCGGGGAATTCTCAACTCCCTCGCTTTTTTTCCTGGTTTCAGTCTCTGGGAGCGGAGGGGGTGAATGCCCTTCGGTGTCCTTGGCCGTCGGGCCTCCTTTATGCCTTTCCCCCCGTGCCGATTCTCCCTCTGGTGCTCCGCAAGGTATTGGAGGAGAGGGCGGAGATCATTCTCCTGGCCCCGTATTGGCCCCGCAGGGCTTGGTTCGCGGATCTCCGGGCAATGTCGGTAGCTCCTCCGTGGACACTGCCTATGTGCGAGGGCTCTCTCAGCCAGGGGGCTCTGAGACACCCGGATCCCGGGTGGTGCCGGCTGACCGCATGGCGGTTGAGTGGGGCTCTTTGAGGGGGCAGAGTTACGACCCAGACGTAATTCTGACGATCTTGGCCTCTCGCCGGCCAGCTACCCAGAGGATTTATGCCTCTACGTGGCAGTCCTTCTGCCACTGGTGTGTCAAGGAGGGACTTTCTCCCATTCGACTCCCCTTACCCAAGGTGCTGCGGTTCCTACAACGGGGTCTAGATAGCGGTCTTGCTCCTAACACCATTCGGAGACAAGTCGCGGCTCTTTCGTCGATTCTTTCTTGCGACAGGGCAGAGTCTTTAGCTCTGTGTCCCACAGTACGACGCTTTCTACGGGGGGCTTCGAACTTGCGTCCTCCCCCGGTTCACCGATTCCCTACCTGGGATCTTCCCAGGGTGCTACAGTCGCTTTCGGGGGCGCCATACGAGCCGCTTCGGGAGGCTTCGCCATTTATCATTCAAGGTTTCATTCCTGTTGGCGGTTACATCGGCACGCAGGATTTCTGAGCTGCCGGCCCTCTCCATTCAGCGAGACCTCTGCGTCTTTCACCACGATAGGGTGGTGCTACGGCTGGATCCCTCTTTCCTGCCTAAGATTAATTCTCCGTTCCACCGGGCACAGGAACTGGTCTTGCCCAACTTCTGCCCGGATCCTGGTCATAGGTTGGAGAGAAGGTGGCACTCATTGGATGTGCGACGAGCGCTCCGGATTTACATCAAATGGACTAAGCAGTTTCGACAGACGGAAGCGCTTCTGGTGACTTTTCTTCCACATTCCCTGGGTCGCAAGGCATCGTCTACTACCATCGGCCGATGGATTAGAGGCACTATTGCCAAAGCGTATGAGCTCGCTTCTCTTCCGCATCCTCCGGGGATAACGGCCCACTCAACCCGTAGTGCGGCTTCTTCGGCAGCCTGGGCGGCTCAGGCTTCTTGGGAGGAGGTCTGTCGTGCAGCCACTTGGGCTTCGCCTACACCATTTATTCGGCACTATAAAATTGATTCTTATGCCTTGGCGGAGGCGGCATTTGGACGACGTGTATTGCAACGAGTGGTCGAAGAGGCTTCCTAGGTGGATGTAGGTTTTCCTGCCCGAGAAGGGGACGTTGTGGCTTTGGTATGTCCCATCTTGAATGATGGCTCCACCCAAGATGGAGAAGGGGCGTTGGTCTTACCTGAGACGCCTCTTCTCATCAGGTGGAACCATCATTCAGTCCCACCCGTTGTCTTCTGACCTTTTGGTTTCGTTGCAAGTTTGTTCCGGTGGTTTGTTTGGACTACTTGGTTTCTGGCCGGAGATGGGAGTGGACATTTTTACAGTTTTCCTCGCCGGGTCTAGTCTTCGGATTCGTCTAAACTGGGGATAGGAGAAGGCGGATCCAGTATTAAAGAAGACAGACTCGGTCCTCATTGGCTGATGGACGAGGACAACCCATCTTGAATGATGGCTCCACCTGATGAGAAGAGGCGTCTCAGGTAAGACCAACGCCCCGTCTCTAATCTGGGGTTGGAAGAGAATAGTAGTGGCTTCTCAACTACATACAAACCAGGAGGAAGCAGGTGGCTTTGCCGGAGTGTGTAAATACAAATTTGAAAAATCAAATTATTTTGACTTATTTCAGAATGGCTTCAGATTAGGCTTTGGGATTTAGGGTCTATTTGTTGACCTAGCATATCATCTTCTTAGGAGATTTACAAAAAGAAATGTGAGGTTTTTTTTTTTTTTTTTTAGTTTTTCTTCATCACTTGGCAGGCTCTGATACCCTCAACCATGGTATCCTTCTGGATTGTTCATGAGATCTGGGAATAAGAGACCTGCTTTGCAGTGATTCTGCTTCTCTTATGTGAATTTCATATAGTGTTGCTTGGAAAAAAATTGCTCCTTGAAACAATTTTTATGCTATGATATAATGTCCCATAAGATTCCACCCTGCCTCCATTGCTTTACAGTACCAACAAGAATCTGCTGGGACAAATCATCAGGAGAGTCAGGACTAGTTGGTATCAGTACGCAAGTAAAATAATAAAGGTGGGATATAAATAAAATAAGTATTTAAAAAACATTGAAATGTTACCAGATTCCTTCTGCAATATCTTTTCTAATAATATGATTTCTCTCCTGACCTGCCTGGAGTTGATAATGGGTTGGAAGGAAATTAATACATTGAAACTTAGCCAGACAAAACTGAAATGCTTGTTGTGAAGGGTTACAATTCCAGAAAGGAAGGGGGGAAATCCTTTTTTTTTTTTGTAATATTTTTCCAGGAAAAATATGTTAGTATGACAATTTGGGTGCAAATCTCCCTATTTTCCCAGACTGATGAAAGAGACAGAAGTGGCTTAGATATTTTGTTAATCTTCTGTTAACATGCTAAGTGTAAGAATTACCAGTATGTTAGTGGAGAGAGAAGTAAACTTAACATTGTTCACATAGATGCTGATAATTTCTAATTAGTACGATTAGTATGACTGCCTATGAGAGTTGGTTTGTATCTAGATCAGAGGTATCAAACTCAAAGCCCACGGGCCAGTTCCGGCCCACGGGGTGCTTAGATCTGGCCCATGGGGCTGCCCTGGAAACAGCGAAGGACCAGCCCATGGTGCCCCTGCCAGTGAAAACAGAGCTCGTGAGGGCCGCGTGCAGCCCTCATGGGCTCCGTTTTTGCTGGCAGAGGGCTGCAGGAGGCTATCACAGCCAAAAATGGAGCCTGGGAGGGCTGCACGCGGCCCTCATGAGCTCCATTTTTGCTGGCAAAGTGCTAGCAAAACAAACTACTAGCAAAAGTGGCATTTGATGACACGAGTGACGTCGAGCTGGCCAAGCCCACTGTGGCCATGCCCCCCCTGTCCCCCCCCCCGAGGTCAAATACAACCCTGATGCGGCCCTCAATGAAATTGAGTTTGACACCCCTGGTCTAGATCTAAAACTTCAATTTATTTCAGTTTAGAAATCAGTAGGCAGCTTGATATCTGAGAGTACTCAGAGACCATGTGACACTTGTGCTAAAAACAATTCATTGGCTATGGTTTGTTTCCAGGTGAAACACAAAATGCTGAATATTACCATCAAGATCTTTGTAATTCGAAACCAAGCTATTTTCACAGAGGTGGCTTTATGTGTACGATTCTTCTTTCGGCTCACTAAGGTCGTCTGAGGAGAGTTCACAAGTGTTGTAGCCTGTCTCCTGTCAACTCAGGATCACGTTTTCTATAATCACCCCATTGTTTGGCATGCAATCCCTGTTGAGTTGAGAGGCTTAACCTCTTTATTAGCTTTATCAGCTGTTTAAGCTTTATTGGCTTCTTTTCAAAATAGGATTTCTGTTGATTTTCATAGTTTTTAATATCTCTAGTTTTAATTGAAGAGCCGAGGTGGCGCAGTGGTTAGAGTGCAGTACTGCAGGCTACTTCAGCTGACTGTTCAGCAGTTCAGCGGTTCAAATCTCACCGGCTCAAGGTTGACTCAGCCTTCCATCCTTCCGAGGTGGGTAAAATGAGGACCCAGATTGTTGGGGGCAATATGCTGACTCTGTGAACCGCTTAGAGAGTGCTGTAAAGCACTGTAAAGCGGTATATAAGTCTAAGTGCTATTGCTATTGCTATTGCTAATTCCGATTTTTTCCTTATTTGAGGGGTGGTGCAGGGGTGATGCGTATAAAACCATCTCTTGGTAATCGGTATTATAATACTGAAATCAATTAAGAAAAAAGCTCTGGGAATGGACAATAGCTCATGCGTGGAGTGTATGTTTCTATTAGAAATGTAATATCCTTGAGGTCTTTATTTACATCATAGCTTCTATTGAGAATCTAGATGTCCTCTGGTAGCCCCTGATCTAGATAAGAGCCATGGTGGCATAGTGGTTAGAATGCAGTATTGCAGGCTAACTCTACCCACTGCCTGGAGTTCGATCTTGACTGGCTGAAGCTTGACTCAGGCTTCCATCCTTCCGAGATCGGTAAAATGAGGACCCAGATTGTTGGGGGCAATATGCTGACTCTGCAAACCACTTAGAGAGTGCTGTAAAGCACTATGAAGCAGTATATAAGTCTTAAGTGCTATTGCTAAGAAGGATCCGTGACCAAAGTCCAGGAAGGCTGCTTTATACATTGAACTAGGAATTACAACTCAAATGAAAACGAGAAGTTGAAATAGGCATATGTCTTTAATTGACAGGTAAAGGACTGCATGTCTTTTGTGGGATGTGTTGAGGGGTGCTTGTGAGTGGAGAAGGGAAAAGTTGTTATGATCAAGGGCACAAAATAAATGTGTCCTTAAACTTTTGTCGGAGGATGGGGGAATGGAGTCATGTATGTTTGTTTTAGAGTAGTACGTTAAATTGGATGAGACATGAAGTCTCATGAAGTTTATTCAAGGAAAACCTATAGGAGATTGACTTTTGTATAAATTTTAGGACAGCCAAAATGAAAAAAATAATTTCCATATCAAAGGAGTGGAATACACACACACACACACACACACACACACACACACACACAGAGTTTAAATATTGTTTATCTTCCTTCTATTGAGATTATATGTTTAATTGTCTTGACTGGTGGTGTTGGAAATGAGTTCTGCATGATTTAAATAGAAAGAAATCTCTTGGTTTTTTTTAAAAGTCTCCTAGGAAAAATTATTATAATGCAACCCGTATTCTCTTTTGGAATCAGCAGTGTTATGTACAATGCAGACAAGAAGTAAGCTACAAAAAATTAAAGTATTGAGATAAGAAAAAAGAAACCGCTAAATGTATTTTGTACCAACTCTATTCATGGCATCTCACAGTACTTTTCAATCTTTGTAAATATAATCTTTGCTTTCCAGATTTTTTTCAAACGTTTCATGGTACAAAATGGGCATAAGCACTACTCTTAAACCTAGCCATTTTGCTTCTTTCAACAAATACATATTCCTTGCAACAGATCATCCATTACCAGCATTTACATCTTAAAATTTATCCAGTTTCCTATCTTTAACAAACGCCCTCCTAAACTGCAGAAATTCATGTATTTGCTCTAGTTATTTTCTCATTTATGTATAACATTAAATCATCTGCTTTATCTTTTCTATCATTCACAATGGCAGGCTTTTCATGGCCAACAAGTCAAAATACTTTAGGAATATATTTCCCAGAAGATTCAAATAAGTAATATTTTTTTTACTGTAAATCTATATACCCATTATGAAAAAAATTCAGTGATTGCTGTGTTGCTGAACAACAAATGGGAGCTCTGTTTATAACAATCTGTTCAAATTTTTAAAAGCTTTTTCTCTTATTTAGCCTTCTTTTTGAAACAGCTTAATGTACTGCAGCTAGACCTTGGCTTACACCCATTTGTTTAGTGACTGTTCGAAGTTGCAATAACACTGAAAAAAGTTGACTTCTGACCGTTTCTCTCCCCCCCCCCATTTACGATCATTGCAGCATCCTCACAGTCACAATGATCAGAATTTGGGCGCCTGGCAACTGGCATGTATTTATGACAGGTTCCAGGGTCATGTGATCACCATTTGTAACCTTCCCAGCCAGCTTCCAACAAGCAAAGTCAAGGGGGGGGGGGAGAGAGATTTGCTCAATGACAGCATGATTTACTTAACAAGTGCAGTGATTCACTTAACAACTCTGGCGAAAAAGATCGTAAAATGGAGCAAACGCACTTAATATCGCTGAGCAGGGAAAATTTTGGGATCAATTGTGGTTGTAAATCAAGGTCTACCTGTATTGTTTACTTTCGACCATGGGAAAACTTGGGGTTGGTCATTACCTTTAAAGCCCTACATGGCTCAGGGCCGGGTTATCTTCGAGACCGCCTTCTACCTCATAGTTCCCAGCGACCAGTAAGATCCCACAGAGTTGGTTTCCTCCAGGTCCCGTCAGCTAAGCAGTGTCGGCTGGCGGGTCCGTGGGGAAGGGCCTTCTCTGTGGCTGTCCCGGCTCTCTGGAACCAGCTACCCCCTGAGATCCGGACTGCCCCCACCCTATTGGCCTTCCGGAAAGCATTGAAGACCTGGCTTTTCCGGCAAGCTTGGGGCCGTTGATCTCGCAATTTGTGAGGTCCAGCCTTGAATGATATGTATGTATGTGATTTTTAACTGTTTTTCTTAATATTTTATGAGGTTTTTAAATGTATTTTCTATACCCTGTTGTAAGCCTCCCAGATTCTTTCTGTAG